>JAOTQE010127732.1:0-12277 GCA_025631205.1 Nesometra sesokonis
CGTGCGTGACAAGACCGACAGACAGACAGACATTTTTGAAAAGCTGTTTATAGAGACGCTTTCCGCGTCTAAAAATACAGTTTTATTCTTGAAGTTTTGATGAAACATCATTATATTTCCTCAAGTCAATGTCCGCGTCTAATAAAACAAAGTAAATTCTTAGTAATTTCGTACATGCCTTCAAGCATCAGAGTAAACATTATTATTTTAAGTGTAAAATACAGAATCTACAACCGCCTATACAAGGAGATTGAAGATTAGAGTGTGGCTACTGATCCAAAACCATACAAGCAAGACCAGTGAACGAATGAATTTGTCCTGATTTCGTGCTTGCTTTTATGCTATTACTGCTATGCAAATTTCAAACGTCTGCGACTACGCCAGAAGTGAAAGTCGCCGAGTGTAGTAGCCTGAGGCGTTATTTGCAATTTGCATAACTCCAGAAACACAAAATAGTATGTTGTATACAATTTTAATTAGAAAGTAAGCATTTAAACGTGTATTTATAATGACATTTTAATTCAATTTGAATGTTAATGTATTACCAGCTGATGATTAATTAATTGTTTCATATATCGTAGATATTTAAAATGACACCAATACAATGCTGGTTATCAGGAAATATATAGAGAAAAAACACAACGAAAATAGCCACAAACGTGCGTGAGGAGACCGACAGACAGACAGACATTTTTGAAAAGCTGTTTATAGAGACGTTTTGCGCGTCTAAAAATGATTCCTTCTAAAATTTATTATTCAGTTGCTGTTGTATGTGAAGTTGACGTTCCTTTTATGTAGACATAATGGTAGGTTCTTTAGCGAATTAATTATTTTATACAGTCTTTAGATGATGATGATGGTGATGATGATGATGATGATGATGATGATGGTGGTGGTGGTAATGGTGATGTTAGTGGTGATGATGATGATTGGTGGGAATGATGGTGATGATGATGATGATGATGATGATGGTGATGATGCCGATGACGATTATGATGATGATGATGATGATGATGATGTTCATGGTGATGGTAGTGGTGGTGATGGTGATGATGATGGTGACGATGATGACGACGATGATGAAAATGATGATGATGATGAAGATGATGATGAATATGATGATGATGATGAAAATGATGATGATGATGATGATGATGAAAATGATGATGATGATGATGATGTAAATGATGATGATGATGATGATGAAAATGATGGTGATGATGATAAAGATGATGGTGATGATGATGATGATGAAAACGATGATGACGACGATGATGAAAATGATGATGGTGGTGATGGTGGTGGCGGTGGTAATGGTGATGGTAGTGGTGGTGATGGTGATGGTGGTGGTGATGATGGTGATGATGATGATGATGAAAATGATGTAAATGATGATGATGATGATGATGTAAATGATGATGGTGATGACGATGATGATGATGGTGATGATGATGATGGTGATGAAAACGATGATGACGACGATGATGAAAATGATGATGGTAATGATGGTAATGGTGGTGGCGGTGGTAATGGTGATGGTAGTGGTGGTGATAGTGATGATGATGGTGATGATGATGATGACGATGATGATGATGATGAAATGACGATCATGATGATCATCATGATGATAATGAAATGACGATGATGATGGATGATGATGATGAAGAAGAAGAAGATGATGATGATGATGATGATTCACTTACTCAGAGACAAAAATTGTTGAAACACTACGTTTCGGCTCCTTCCACTAAGGGCCTTGATCACGTGAATGTTGGAATGCCGTCAGGTGACGCTCAGGTAAAACTCTATCCTGGTTCCACCCGGCAAAAAGTTGGTCTCCTATGATGTTAGTGCTCTGTTTACGAGCATACCGGTGAGTGACGCTATCCCGATCATAAAACAACGACTGGATTCCGAAACTACTCTCTCGAATTGCACTGAATTGTCTGTAAATCAGTTTTGTCAACTTCTCGAGTTTTGTTTAAGTATCACATATTTCACGTGTAACCAAAGATATTACCAACAGCTACATGGAGCAGCCATGGGTTCGCCAGTGTCTCCGATTGTTGCGGACATTTACATGGAACATTATGAGGAGGTGGCTTTACGATCTTCCCCCAAACCTCCCACTCTTTGGTTACGATATGTTGACGATACGTTTGTGCCCATCAATGAACATGATATTGAATCGTTTATCGCAACATCAAGTTTACTATGGAGCCCAAATTCCATGGATC
Source organism: Nesometra sesokonis (assembly GCA_025631205.1). Lineage (NCBI taxonomy): Eukaryota > Metazoa > Echinodermata > Crinoidea > Comatulida > Antedonidae > Nesometra > Nesometra sesokonis. The sequence continues at coordinate 2,238 of JAOTQE010127732.1, forward strand.
TCTTCCGTTTTTAGATCTGTGTGTACACGTTATGGATGACGGAACGACCAAGATTACTGTATACCGTAAACCCACCCACACGGATCAGTATCTAAATTTCGCCTCAAGTCTGTTTTTAATCCAGAATTGTTTCTCGCGTCCATGTCATGGGATTCATTTGAGCAATTAACTAAACCCGATTTAATGACTCTTGCCAAACATTGTAGGGTTGATGTGAGACATGCTATGAGAAAACAAACCATAATGAATATATTAATTGACTACTTTGTAAAAGAGGAAATTATGAGTGAGAGAATGTTGGAGAAGAAAATAGATGTGGAATCACTTTTGGTAGACCAGTCAATTAGAGAAACTGATGAAAGTATGCTTGATCCCAATATTCAACTTCGTTTGAGAGAGATGGATTTGGAGTTAGACAGCGAGAAAGAAGGATGAGAGTAGAATTGGAGTTACAGAAACAGAAGTTAGAATGCAATGAATTAGAGAGAGACAGTAGGACAAAAGCCAAAGTCCCTAAATTGCCAATTTTAAATGAGGAGAAAGATGAGACTGACTGTTATTTTAATCGCTTTGAGCAATATGCTAAAGTACAAAACTGGTCTCGGGGTGATTGGGCTACTAATCTGAGTGCTCTTTTGACCGGGGGTGCGTTAGAAGTATATTCCCGTTTGGCTGCTAGTGATGCCGAGGACTACCAGGTACTGAAAAACGTCTTTTTAAAAAGGTACGATTTTACCCCAGATGGGTTTTATAAAAAGGTTCTTCATATTACCCCTAAGCCAAGTGAAACTGCATACCAATATGGTACACGATTAGATCATTTATTTACAAGGTGGATTGAAATGGAAAATATCACCGAATCCTTCACCGACTTAAAAGATCTAATTTTAAGAGCTCAGTTGATTGAAGGTTGCCCTTTAGATTTTTTCTTGTTTTTGAAAGAAAAGAAACCGGATTCTTTTAAAGAAATTATGGTTTTTACTGAACGCTATTTAGAAGAAAGGGGTGGACATTTTGATTCTTTGAAAGTTAATCGTTCTTTCTATTCACATGCAAATCAAAATATATCTTTGTCTAATATCGGTCAACAAAATTCAATAAACACGCCTGCAACTGTAACAACTTCAAACCTTTCTAATATTAACTGTTTTAAATGCAATAAGCTAGGTCACAAAGCTAGGGATTGTAAAATTGTTAAGAAATGTCGTAACTGTGGTAAACTTGGTCACTTTTCCTCTAACTGCAAATTTCCCACACCCTTTTCCGCTATGCAAATTGATATGTTGAAGAGGTAGTTGGTTGTCTTATGGTTAAGGTCCCTGAAATCCAATGTAATTTTGGTCACTCCTTTGAACAAGTGAGCTTTGCTTGTAACTCTAACAACGCTGTCCAAATGCCCGTAGTCAAAGGGAAGATTGTTAATACCCTAGTGTCCGTGTTGAGAGATAGCGGATGTAGTGGGGTAGTGGTCCGTAGAGATTTGGTATCTGAAAATGTAAAGCAGTGCGTTCTTATTGAAGGTACTGTTAGGGAAGTCCCTGTCGCGTACATTAGAGTTGACACTCCTTATTTTACTGGTATCGTTAAAGTTCTTTGTATGAAAAATCCACTTTATGATCTCATACTGGGTAATATTGATGGGGTAAGGGATCCTGGGGATGTTGACAAACGTTGGTCTGCTGGTGCTGTTCAAACTAGGGAAATATCCAAGACTATACCTTTTAAACCTCATAAAACTTCACCTATGGTTACTATTGCCAGTCCAGGAGATTTAAAACGGGAACAGAAATCGGACGAAACTCTAAAAAAATGTTGGCAGTTAGCAGAGATTGGTACTCGTAAAGATTCGTGGAGGTATGGGTCAGTCTGGTTCTCTGTGAACAATGACATTTTAATGCGCAATGCGCATGTTTCTTCTAAATGTGTTGGGACTCCTGAGGTTTCGCAGATGGTCTTACCAAAACGTCAACGAAATCAAGTAATGAAAGTAGCTCATGATTGTCTGTTGGGAGGGCACCAATAGAGAGGCAGGTAAAACGAAATCCAAGATATTACAACATTTGTTGGCCCGGTATGAACTCTGATATTACCAGGTTCTGTCAATCGCGTGACCATGCCAGCGTACTATCCAAAAGGGAAAGGTTTGTAAGGTCCCACTTGGGAAAATGCCATTGATAGATACTCCGTTTGATAAATTTGCTGTTGATCATGTTGGTCCATTGACCCCAATGACAACTCGCAAAAACAGATATATTTTGACAGTAATAGATTATGCAACTCGATACCCTGAGGCAGTTCCCCTTCTTGGCATAGAAGCAGAGCGGGTCGCTGAAGCGCTCGTTGGTATTTTTGCCAGAGTAGGTATTCCTAGGGTAATGCTAACCGATCAAGGTACACAGTTTACGTCTGAGCTCATGAACCAAGTCAGTAAATTATTATCGGTGAAACAAATTACTACTACCCGTTACCACCCTGCTGCAAATGGGTTGGTTGAACGTTTCAATGGAACGTTAAAAACAAATGCTAAATAGAAGGTGTCAAGAGAGACCCACTGATTGGGATCGTTATTTAGAACCTCTGCTTTTCGCTGTTAAGGGAGGCTCCACAGGAAAGTTTGGGGTTTTCTCCGTTTGAATTATTGTACGGGCGTAAGTTGAGAGGTCCAGTTGCCATTATTAAAGAATTAATGATCGATGAAACCCCAACCACAGAAACAAAAACCACTTACCAATACGTTCTTGACTTGAAAAACCGGCTTAAAGAAACTTGTGATGTAGCCCAAGTTGAACTCAAAGTCTTCTCATCGGTACAAAAAAGTATTATGACAGTAAAGCTAAGCCCCGTGAATTGAATGAGGGTGACAAAGCTTTGTTATAGTTATTTTGAAGTGGAGGGGTCTATATAGAATTGTCAAAAAGGTGAATCGGGTAAATTATACACTCGACATAGAAGGGGACAATTTTTCATATTAACTTGCTTAAGAGATACCTGGATCGGGATGAGTTATTTCCTAATCAATCAGTAATTTGTTCGGCAATCATTGAAACCGATGACAATATAGGTCCATCTTGCGAATTATCTAATTCCTATTTGTTAAAGCCCATTCCTCTAAAACAAACATAATTTGTAAGTGATATAAATTTAGGAGATGGGTTGTCCAGTTGTCAGCAGAATGAAGTTAAATCGTTGATAATGTATTTGCAGATGTTTTGACAGATAGATTTGCCTGGTCGTACCCACTTATTAGAACACAAAATTGAATTGACAGTTTCTGAACTTCCCAAGGGTAAGCCCTATCCTATACCATATGCTTTACGGGATTCGGCAAGGGAAGAAAAGTAAAAATAATGCTAAGGATGGGGGTGATTGAAAAGTCCAATAGTCCACTTGCCAGTCCCATTGTTTTAATTAAGAAACCAGACGGGTCAAATCGTTTCTTTGTTGATTATCGGCTCTTAAATAAAGTGACTGCTTTGATGCGGAACCAATTCCCGATATAGAGGAATTGTTTATAAAAGTTTCAAATTCTCGGTTTTTCACGAAAATTGATCTAACAAAAGGCTTTTGGCAAATTCCTATGGAAGAGCAATCAAAACAACTTACTGCGTTTATTACACCAGGCGGTTTGTTTCAATTTAAGGTTTTACCCTTCGATCTGGTTAACGCACCAGCTACGTTCACGCGAATGATGAGAATATTAGTACGAAACATTGAGGGCGTTGTTAATTATATTGACGAAATTTTGATTTATTCAGATAATTGGGTAGAACATTTCCAAAGGGTCAGAACTGTTTTAAGTCGCCTAAGAGATTCACATATAACAGCACGCCCCACCTAATGCACTATAGGTTGTCATAGTATCGAATTTTTGGGACATGTTGTGTCATGCGGGAAACTCTCTCCCAGACCAAAAGATGTCGAAATAATACAGAACCTTTATAAACCAAAAACCAAATAACAGTTAAGGTCGTTTCTTGGTATGACAATTATTATCGGAAGTTTATCTCAAATTATGCCGCTATTGCGGTTCCCCTTACCGATAGAACGCGTAAAAATCAACCCAACGTGTTAGAATGGGACGAGAACTCTTAAGTTATTGAAGGGGAAAATTGCTAATCCCCCTATTTTGAGACTCCCTAATGTGAAGGCTGCATTTATTGTGAGGACGGATGCGTCGAATGATGGGCTAGGTTGTGTATTGATGAAGTAGAAGATACATTTCCAGTTGCTTATGCAAGTCGTAAATTGCTACCCCGTGAAAAAGCATACTCTACTATTGAGAAAGAGCGTTTGGCTACTGTCTGGGGGGGGGGGAGGGTGGGGAGTTAAAGTTTGAACAGTATTTATTGGAAATGAGTTTGTTTTGCAAACTGACCACCAGCCTTTTACTTATTTACGCAACTCTAAAGTGGCTAATGGTAGATTAATGAGGTGGGCACTTGCGCTCCAACCGTATCGGTTCAGAATTGAAAGTATAATAGGTATTGATAATTTTGGTGCTGATAATATGTTAAGTAGATGTTTGAGGTCATAGTTGTATGAAGTTTAGATTTTGAGATTGGGAAAACGTCAAACTGTATTTTGTAATTATTATTTTAATTTATTTGAGTATAATTGTTATATGAGTGTTGTATTATATTGTTGGAAAATGTATAAATTAGTACAAATTAATACTGTAACTTGTGTAAATTGAAGATAAAAAAGTAAAACTTTAAAAAATAATAGATAAATTACAAATGTATAGGCCTGTATAAATATATAACGGAATTTATTATTAGTAATGATGTACAAATAACACTGAGAACGAAATACATCTAGCCTACTTTGGGAAACGGGTACAAAATTGTAATATATTAGTGAGAACTGAAGTTAATTGATAGGCCTAACCTGAAATGTATGTGTTTGAATTTTTTGAAAATTTACATTGGGAAAATATTAGAAATAAGGGATTGTATTATGAAATGCTATAATTGAAAAGTTATAAATATGAATAATTGTAATTGTGATTGAGTAAAGTTCAGATTGTAATTGTTATTATTATTGTTTTGCCGATCGATATATTTTGCCATGCCAAAAAATACATTCTTAAGAAGGGGGTTGTCACGTGGATTCAGCATGGACCGTATTTCATATCATGGCGTTGTTTAAATGCACAGGTGGCATGCTATACTCATACGTAAATTAACTTGCTAGTTAACAGTTAAAATTCGGAGTTCCTGGTGAGCTTCGTTTTGTTTTGTTTTGTTAGTCAGTACGGTGTTATACCGATAGATGTATTGAGTTATACGGTGTTTGGTCGAAATTATATTTGTTATTGGAAGCAAGCCTGATTTGTGCATTGAATGAATACGGCGATGGTCGAAGCTTTACTGTTCCGAGCCGATATATGCATGAGTTTACGATAGGCGTTGTAGACCGTTTAATTTGAGGGTACTACACACTGACTATACTATGTGTTAGCTGTAAACTGTACAACTGTGGCCTCCTGCCCGTTATGATTTGGGTACCGATAGCTTGTTGAATGCCAGTTGGCTGATTCCCGAAATTATTGCTGTTTTGGTGTTCTGGATTTTGGAACGGAAGACAGCTGGGAAGGGTCCAATTTAACGTTGGGAACTCTGAGCACTTCAATCTCGAATGGCGATAACGAGGCCTCTTCGGATACCGGACATTTGGGTGATAATTTTATTGCTATGTAATGACGATCTATTATGTTTCGATACAATATCAATAATGGTTACGAATAATATATGTATTTGGTATGGTAAAATTTACGGTGACCGGCATAATTCCAACTTGAAATAAATGTATACACAGATTAAGAATAAGTGTGTATGTCTAGATATACCTGTGTGACATACAGGTTTTTACGGTATGGTATTATATCAAATAAAAAATTGTAATTAAAATTCAGAAGTTGTCTCCTTAATTTTCTTTAGTTTTATCGGCCATTCCTTTTCCCAGTTAATTTCTGTAAAAATAACATTTTTCCATTTGTTCTCAATGTTAGGTTGAATTGATTTTTTTTACTATCAGTTTATTAAAAAAAAAACGTTGTCCTCGACGTTTCTCTGTATTTTATTTAATTTTGTTAGATTTTTTGTAATGTTTCTTTCCAAGAACGTGGAATAGCCAGTTTATATTACACTTTTATTTGTTTTTAATATAATGTGGGCATAGTATACCGTTTGAATTAAGGTAATTTATATAAATTATTCCAGAATTAACCCAGTTTTTGAAATAAGGTGGTTTTTTTTTTTTGGTTTTTGGTTTTTAGGCAACAATTTCTCCAAATAATTTCACTTTTAATTTCATATGCCGTTAACGGTGTATAAGCCTTATTGTCATTTTTTGATAAATTCCAGGCGAAAACTACTTGTTTGTAGAATAAAGGAAGATGATGATGATGATGATGATGATGAAAATGGTGATGGTTATGGTGGTGGTGGTGTTGATGATGATGATGATAATGAAGGTGATGGTGATGATGATGATGATGATGATGACGATGATGATGAAAATGATGATACTGGTGACGGTGGTGGCTATGGTGATGGTGATGTTGATGATGATGATGATGATGATGATGTGAATGATGATTTGATGATGATGGCGATGGTAATGATGATGATGCTGATGATGATGCCACAAAGGTACTGGTTTTTGAAAAAAATTAGTGGCAATCAAACTGTGACATGAGGCCCATTTCTTAACTAGTCAGTCCGTTCAATGTAAGTGTAAATTCTAAAGTTGAGGATATTTCAAGATGGGAGTAGTGGCTAAAAAAGTGAGTTTTCAGAAATCCAATATGGCGGCTAAGCAATGTGAAATGAGTTTCCCATTTTCGGAATCCAACATGGTGGCCAAGCCATGGAGTGCACACTTTCAAACTCGTATAAGAATTTTACCTCATATGTTAGAGGCGGATCCAAGGATCCGACAAAGGGGGAGCGCACTTTCTTGGGTCCGAACGGGCGTTGTTCCCGATTTTGATTTTGACAACCAAAAAAAGTTATTTTCCATTTTTTTTCGAGATTTTGGGGTGGTTTTTTATGTTTATTGTTTGTTTTTTATGTGTTTTTTTATGTTCTTCATGAAAAATATATAGGCCTATATCTATTTTTCATTTTTGGGTAATTTCAGACCCGGTTCTCCGAATATAGGAAGGGGTGACGCAACTACATTTTTTCAATATCGAGGGTGCAGAGTCGATCAAAAAAAAAAGATAAAAAAAGAACAATGACGTACTTTCCTGAAAAAATTCGTTTATTACAATAACAATAACAATAGACATCCACAGCCATAGCCATTGTCCAAGCAAAAGCCATTGTCACAGCCAAAGCCATGGCCATATCGAAATCCACGACACTAACAACAATAATCATCATCATGATTACAATCATTGACAATCACACAAACTATTTTCATACTAAATACTTTTACTACTCTATTCAAGACTGATGACTTCTTTGTACGTGACGTGCATCTTTTTGTATTATTGTTTTTTAAGTACACATGTTTCCAATGAAAATGTGTGTGGTTGGTGTGTACGTGTGTGTGTGCTTTCATAATTTGTTGAAGTAAAAAATATAAATTTAATCTTTAGAAAAAGATCCTCGATTTAAAAGTACTATACCATGGGTGTATGTTTGTAGCAGGAACATTTATTTGCTAACAACTCTACATTAATTAATTTCTTAAGTTATGCAAGCTAATTAATTTTCCAACAATCTTTCGTTTTAAGAAACATGATAAATTGGTAATTGAACACATGTCCATCTAACCATGGGAGATTTGACTATGTTTTGCTGCCATTTTCTATAGGTATTAATTAGGCCCCTCACAAACTTGTTAATCTTTAGTGTCAATTATTATTAATTTTAATTTGTTTCAAATTCTGTAGTATATTAAACAATAAATTGCTTATTGTATTTCGAAAACGACTAAACAGTGTAATCTGATTATTTTCAGTGGCGTATGGTCTAGTGATAACGTCTGACCAGTCAGCTAAAGAAGGTGATGCTGAAGTGGTTATACCATGTGACTATTCACAAGTTACTGATACACTTGATACTATTGAGTGGAATGAATTAAACGAAATCGGAGTCCCTATTACATATAAAATTGTAACTGGAAAAAATACAGTTGATGGGCGATACAGCTTAAGAAGAGATCCTGGAAAGGCTGATCTTGTAATTTCACAGCCAAAAAGGAATGATTCTCAAAGAAGGTTTCATTGCTTAATTCAACCTGTGAATGGGGACATTGAAACATCAGATCTATCAACACTCACTGTACACTGTAAGTTCATTCAACAAAATTTAAACAATTGTCAGTATGTTAAACTAAAAAGTTCAATAAAACATTCTTAAACTACACTGCCTTTTAGCTGCTAAAATTGATACAGCACTAAAACATGTCATTGCAAACTTGATGAATCTCAGTATGTTTCTTTTGTGTTTGAATAAGCTGAGTTTGATTTTTTTAAAGAAAGTATTCTGAAAGGACATGGACCATTTAAACTTCCATAAGAAATATGTGCGACTTACCCATTATATAAGATACTGATGTAAATTATTTTTGAGTAAAGTGTTTACAAGGCCTATTTTGCAAGGTGCACATCCTGTCATTTCATTTACACTTGGTATTACAGTATTATATATATAATTTTTTCTACCACAGACTTAGATGAGCCACTCCTTTCTGGCCCTTCAGACAGCATTAAAGAAGGTGAATTAGTGAGATTGGCTTGTAGTATACCAGATGGTGACCCTGCTCCATATATCAAATGGTATAAAGATGGAAAAGCACTACGCAACGAAGATGCCATAACAAACAGCACAATGTCAGTGCTTCGTATTGAAGGAGCTACTCCAGACGATGATGGCATGTATACCTGTAAAGCAGAAAATGAAAAATTTAAAGAAAGTGATGGGAAAATTAGTAGTCCATATCAACTGATAAATTACTGTATGTATAGCCAATATTTTCTTTCATATCAATGTTAAATAAATTTAAACACCATAATTCATAAAGATGCAACTGGATGATGGCTCATATACAGTAAAGCCGAAAGTGATCAATTTAAAGTAAACATATGAAGCAGCCACCTTATATTTTTATGTTAATTGTAGTTTTATAAACATTAAAATTGTATAAATATAATGTGGTAATTTTGTTTAAATACTATACTGCATATAATTACATCCTTCTACTGTACAAAGAATGGCAAAGATAGGTTATGATTTCACCCCTTTATTTATTTGTTGGTTTATGTTAATGTGTCAATGAACAGCTACAGTACAAGCCACAGAAAATGTTACCTCAGTGGTCTAGGGCTAAAGATATTGAGTTGAATAAATTGTGAAGGAGAACATCAAAGGTCAAGGTCATTTATGACGAGAACTTAATATTAACACACATGCTGGGATCTGTGGTATTAATATCTGCCTAAGGCTCATTTTTCGTCAAACGTTGGCCCCCAATGTCCCATGACCAAATGTCTGAAGATGATGAAATTTTGAATCATAAAAAAAAGTTTTAATTATACTATGTTTCATGCGAGTGCAGTTGATAAAGATGATAGTATAATGGTTTTTAACCTAACAGCCCTGAAATTCCCGTAGTGGGTTCTTTCGTTCATTATTTTATTGCTGTACTATTAGTGTACGCTAAATATTTATACTATATTCATCTTTTATTTTATTTGGTAAAGGTATAGAAATTGCAATAGAGAATGATGCATTTGCAGTACAACTCGCATGGTTAAAAACTCCTTAATAAAGATCGTCAGTTACATGTTTTAACTAGAATGAATGGAAAACCGGGAGCTTACCAAAATCTGTGAATTGTATGCAGTCATGACCATATATAAGTATAAATAGTAGGAATTTAAGTCCTTGTTTGAGGTTTGTCTATTTGTGTTTGAATAAAATGGTACAAAAAAATTATGACGTTCTGACTGAATATGTTTTCAAGAATGCTGTTCTTGGTACAATGTGAAGACCTTGTGGGCCTCTTTGTTGTTTACTGATAATATA
>JAOTQE010127743.1:0-12277 GCA_025631205.1 Nesometra sesokonis
GGTCCGTTGGGCCTATGCCTGTAATATCCAATAAAATATAAAATGTGGTTTCTAAAAATTTGAGAGACCATTTACATAGGGAATTCCATGAAATAATTATGTTTTTGATTTTATGAAATTCTCTAGTACCAGAGGGTGTCCGCATACGAGAGTTTCACCTGTAAAATCCACAAGACCTTTTAATTATTAAAATGGACACGGTAGTAGAATCAGCATGCTACAGTTCATGTCACTTAATATTTACATCAGTTATCAAGCATTTTGCTGAGCTTTGATGGACGCTGCGAGCAAACTGCCAAGAATGACCAATATTATCACACACGATAGATGCCTTGGTCACTGCCATGCACTTTGTTCACTGCCATGCACTTGGTTCACTACAAGTTTATGTGGAAGCAGTTGGACCCAGTGGTTGCGTTTTTTCAAACTTCCAATCAAGAGGTCGGAGGTTTGAGGGTCACTCTGGTTGGTTGTTTGTATTCCTAGGCAAGACAATATACTTGTCCCCACCCAAAAGTATAAGTGGGTACCTGGACGGTACAAATGTCATAGTATGTGCCGATTACAGCTGCAACATTATGGAATTGATTGTGTTCCAATAACTGGGGGTAATAATTGTAAAGCGCTTAGGGACCTTGGCAATAATTATAATAATAATAATAAACACACACTGCGAAGTGCTATTTGCAAAGCAAAATTCCTCAGTTGTATGCTGGCTTAAACCATCATCTTACCTAATTTTTGGTATTGGTTCAATTTCTAAGGCAGAGCATGATGCGTGTCCATCTGTTAATTGTAGCCTCATCATCCGCGGGGCAACTGTAGATCCTTCATTGATTTTAGGTGCAGCAATATTTCTTATCTTCAACACTTGAAGTACACATGGGCCTTGTAACTATTATGTATCATATGATAGAAAATAAAGTTAAAACAATTATGATTAGGCCTAAACAAAAATACCTTGCCTCTCATGTTTGAAACATTATGATGGAGTGGAAAAATATTCTTAGTTGGGTTACAAAACTTGAAAATAAGAACGTCTTGAGCAGCATCTTTTTCAGAGTGACAGCAGAGGACAAACAAAATACATTTAAGGACTTATTTAATTGTTACAAATGTAGTTTAATCCCTAAAAAGCAACTACCTCTGGGAAAATTTGTCGTCTATTGGTCATGGCTGATAAAAAGACTATCATATCATCATCTAAATGTTTATTAAAATATGCTCATGTTATTATTGTATCTAAACAGTTTTTCTTAAACCATTTCATTACACATGTTAATTTGTACTCTCAAATAAGAACTGAAGTGCTGCTTATTTTAAGACTTAAAAAAAAAACGGATCACATTTGGTGCAGCGCTTAATCGAGATTAGAGCTAATTCAAGTTGGGGGAGGGGGACATTTATTAAGACTAATGCAGTCTGTCTCACAGGCCTTATGGTCGGGTTTATTCACTTTTATTGCTTGATTCCTTCTAAGCAGCTATTGACGTCCCATACTTATTTTAGTTTAGCCATAAGGCCTGATAAAACGATTCATGCGTGACGATTCATGCGTGACCATTCACACCGTGAATTCATGGTGCGAATGGTCACAATTGATTGAATTCAAAAATCATGTGATACCATTGTATCACTCTCTGATGAATCAAAGTTTGGCGTTGCGAACGCCTTCAGGCTTGGGTCTACCCATGGAGAAAAGAAAATACTTTTCAGGTACAATTTGTTGTTTTTTAGTCTCTCAACTGGTGCTTAGGCTTTTAGATCATTCACTCAGAAAGGAAGCATTTTGGTTGGTCGATCTTTCTGTAAAAATTTATTTCAAACCGCTCACATGCCAAATACGGAGGGACAAAATACCTCATTTTTTTCTTGCTTAGGCAGCGTTTGACAAATTGCTTCTGTTGAAAAATTATATGACTTATTATTGTCGTCGTTGGCGGCGCTACATATATTATGAAAACGACCATACAGAAGCGACTTGGGGAAAGCCTAAGACTAATGGTACTACTTACAGCATCCATCTTGCCCTTGTTGATGTCAGCTGGAAGGAATTTGTCACCAATGTGACGCAAGTCAATCTAAAATGGAAAATAACACAGAAATTATTAAGCTTGCCATGATGTTATTATCATATCAGTACATTTAACTTAAGTTCAATTTTAAATATATATTTTCTTTGACTATTACGTGGTTCTGAAGAATAGTGTATAACATCAAGCAGTGTTGGATCCAGGGGATTTCATCGGGTAAACCTCCAAAATTTTGATGGGCTGTCACTAAAAAAGCCAGTATTTTGCTGGTTATCTCAATTTTATCTCACCTACGATGCCACTCATTTTGTGGTGAGACCTGGCAAATTAGCAATAAGGATGTTTTTTTAAGTCAAAGAAACATTATATCAGAGTTTATAATGCAAATGAAACAGATGGACTAGCCAAATAGTGTGACATGGAACACTCATAAAAGAGGAGAAAGTGGAAAATAATGTTTACATGACATTCCTAATGGAAGGACATACGACATGAAGCAGAATACAGAAGACCAAGAAATGGAGTGGAGCTTTGGGAAAGACCTGTAGATCACTATTGATGGTAATTGTAATAAACAATCTGGTGGATTCACTATATGGTGCGCCACCTATTGGTTGCCGCGGACAGGCCAATTCTTAACTTTGGGGTCGACATCCCGGCAGTAAGATGCTGACTGCAGTGCAGTCTAGCATTGTCTAGTGCTACCACGGGTTTCAAAAATGGCAGACTCAAAATATCAAGGGAAAATATTCAATATTTGTTGTTTACTGTAGTCGTAGGTGGTAAAGACAAAGCATACACAGACTAGCGCAGGCCACTAGTTCAATCAGCTAGCTCAGTCTTTTGACGTTATCAACCTTTTACAATAAGACTGCAGACTTTGGCCTGTCTGCTGCAACAAATAGATGGCGTATCGCATTGTGAATCACCAAGTTAAAATAATACAATGGAATTTTATAATGATATATTGTTTATAATGTCACTTACATTGAGAGCATTTTTGATGACGGCTTCAGCATTTCCAACTGGAAGTCCATCTTTACATCTCTGTAATCCAGTAGAAGTTAGATGCCTTAAAAATCAAGATCAATGGTGCTTAGATATTAGTTCAATGATATACAGTAAATTTTCACAAAACAGACCACACTTACCACCCATTTGTTTGCTTTTCCAGTTTGCTGTGTTGTCCCCAGATCCTCAAAGCATTATGGTACCATGAGTCTTAGGACTTTCATCATGATTGAGAATTGCCTGTGATGCTTGGAACATCTTCCACAATGCTTGGGGCTTTCACCATGATGTTTGACATTGGCCATGATGCTTGGAACACTTCTATGATGCTTACAAGGTTATTTTATAGTCCTAGACTATAATTTATAGCATTTAAATGAATCATACTTATTAAAAATACCAAGTATCATGATGTTTGCCAGATGTTTTTTTTAATTAGCTAAGGAAACAACAGAGAAGCATTACCAAGCGACATTCTACTGGACTTCAGAAGGGAAGAAAAAAGGGGGAGGGTGACCTAAAAATACTTGGAAGACGGTCAAAAGCAAGATAAGGGATCCAAATCACACCTGGGAAACGCTACAGCACCTGGCCTTGGACAGAGAAGAGTGGAGGACCATTATTAATGTTACAGTCCTAAGTGCCTACTTTTCATAATGGGCAGTTAGTACTATACTGTAAGTTCTGTGAGCTGTCATGATGTTTGCCTATAATGCTGGAGAGAACACCGACATTCAAGTTACCTATCCCATGTTTACATTAATTTCAAGTTTTTGGATTTTAAAAAAAAGATGGTTTAACTTTGTGGAATTTCGTTTTCTAGAGTGTTGGTTTTTGTGGTTTTGGGGAGTTGACTACCAATGATTCTATTTTGGGTGTCGAATATTAATGTTCATCACTACAATGATGCCACAACGATGATGATTATGAAGATGATGTTGAAGACATTGTACGTAGTGTTTGTAATAAATGACTATTATTTCATTTTACATTAAATATTATTAAGTTTTAGAGAAATTTACTCTATGTTTACATTGCATCTGGTGTTCCAACAATGGAAATCAAAGAATTGGCCATATCAGGGATAAAAAAGTGACAGGTTGACTATACCTCAGTAGAGGCCTGCACGTCATCACTTTGCAAACAACACTTAGTTGAATCATGCTTTTTTGGAATTTATGAAGGGTCTGGTTTAGTATGACATTTGGTTTGAAGAAACTTTCTTGATGGTCAGTTTTAAGGAGTTGACTGTAAATTATTTTTAAAATTGTTTATCAATAAGAAATTACTGTATGATAATTTCCCTACTTCTATCTATAGGCAACAATGATAAACTGTGGTGCTGACTATGACACAACAATAAGGATTGTTATGGAGATGATGATGAAAACATTGAAGGTATGTTATGATAATTTTATGGTATGACTATCATTTCATTTCACATTAATTACTACAGGTTACAATTAGTCATGAATGTCCTTTAACTTGATATATGAATAATAGCTCTACTTAATGAAGACAAAAATGGTTTTAATAGTCTAGTCCTATATAGATAATATTAATAAAAATATAGAACTAATTTGATTATCATCAATTATATAACTGCAGTAATACTACAAAATATTTAATTGTTGAAATTTCTATGTCAAACTCCAAAACTGTTTTTGTTGAATACTAATTTAGTTAATACTTCAACAAAATAGTTAATTAGATATCTGGTTTTCAACACTTTGATGTAGATCATAGAAAATTTACTTACAGTAATGTGAATATTCGTAGTGGCCTATAAAAACATATGTAAGTTCGTATTTTATGTTATTTATATTCCTGCATTTCAATAAATAATCTTATAAATCCTGAAAAAAAATGCGTTTTACTGGAAAATTAAAGCTCACATGTTGTCAGTGACACCACAAAGAAGACACAAATAATTCTATGTCTACAATAGTTTAGATCAGAAACAATTAATAATGTGAATGATGTATATTATGTGTTACAGTGTGCTATGCATGGGTTTATAATATGTGTGAATACATAGGTACGTATGTGCATGTATACGTGTTTGTGTATGTAATGTATGTAGGGCATATTGTATCTATATATATATATATATATATATATGTATATAAAATATTGTTATTTTCTACATCTACCCTTTTGAAACTAAAACAAATTATATAGTTTTAGACAATTATAATTTTTAAAATTTAAGTCATACAAATAATTATAAGCTATATTTTTTTCCTTAATATTGTTTGAGTAATTATATTAACTTTATCTTGAATAAAGGTGGAACGATCGAAGGAAAGAGAAAAAAGTTACGCCCGCGTACTAAACTTTCGTAATGAAACTACTGTCAACGCTCTCATTTGTTAATCAGTTACTGTACACACACGTTTTACATTTCTTTGCGAACCTTTTTTATGCATGCATAGAAGTTTTTGCCTGTGTTGTTACTGACAATATTTCATTTTCATAATCAAGTTGATTTGATTTGGAGGTCATATGCAAATTTAGCAGAATTAATTTTCATTTTTCTTATTTTTATAATATAACTCCAATGATTTGAAAGTTTGTAGTATTTATATGCTAATTAAATTCCTGTATTCTTAATGAATAAATAGTAATTAATACGAATCCTGAATGTATTTGGAAAATAACGCTCATCATCTACCTACTAACAAATACATTTAACCCACACACATACATATAGACTGGAGAGGGCTCCACGAGTAAATCAAAAAATGCCGCTATCCTTCCACTGGAAAACCCAGGCTCAGGCTTAGGCCTAGCCTAGCCTAACTTCAACGCCAAGTAAAACTATATAGAACACAACTTTAAAGGCTAGTAAGATGCATACACGTCGTCTATAGCACACTAAATTTGTTCTTAATCTTTAACCTATATAAAAGTGCCATCTAGATAACTTAAAACGTGTTTTACCATCCTTTCTTTGCTAGCGTGTTCTCCATCCTCACACACACGTAGCCCAGAATACACCATCTATCATCGTCGGAGTAAAATGATCCGCGATTGGTCGCTCTTGCAGGTCAACGTTCGTCCCCCTGGCCCCTGGTTGCTGAAGGCCTGCGCTGCGCATTCATTGGTGTATCAAATCAAACCGAGTTTTGCGGTGGAGATGTGCCATTTTCCCGCTGCGACGTTTTACTCGATCATCTAAAAATGGATTTGATGACTAATTATGGAATATAAATTGGAATACCTATGTTGGATTTAGACATTCATATATGTGATAAGTTACCAAGATGGACAAAAAGGATCCTACAAAAAGACACAGTTTCGTAAGTACAAATTTTATTTACACCGCCAGAGAGCTTTGGTTGGGATTTGGTTGGTTGAGGAAGACAGTTCGTTTTACCTGTGGCGGAAAGTGATAACTTGGGAAGGTCGACCGTGTTGTTTTGGTTGTTCAATGTTGATTGAGTGTAGCCTAGGTGCTCAGTTTATTTTTGTAAGATATAATGCCTAATAATAATAAACTAGTAATATAGTTTGTTTTATCATTTGTTTTTAAAAATTATAATGAATTAATACTTATTATTTATTTTTAAACATCTGTGTAACCAAAAGAAGAAAATAGTTAATTAAGAGAAGTAAACAAATAAAAAATAAAGTAAGGCCCCTAGGCCTATTTCATGATTTTTTCTATTTATTAATATTTTATTTTTTGTTAATTTGTGGCACTGACTATAGTATATGTATAATGTTTTTTTTACAGGATGCAACGTAAAATAAAAATACTTTTTAGTATCATCCCATGGACTTATGACGTTAATTTTATAACACAAACAAACAGCCTGGGGCGGATCCAGGATTGTGAAAAGGGGGCGCATTATTTCTGACTTCAGGGGAGGATTTAGGGGCCCCCTTTCGGAGAGTAAAATTTATGAATATTACTAACATTGTCTATAAAACAAAAATATTCAGCAATCACAAACAAGACAAAATTTGATCCTTTAACATGCCCCTGAAGCCATTTCCAGACAGACCAAAATTTCCCGAGAGCATGCCACAGACCCCTCTACGTCTTCACTCTCTACCGCCCCCTTCCACCTGACCCCCCCCCCTTTTCCAAAAGTCTGCGTCCGCCACTGGACTTATTTGGGTGTGTTTCTCAGTTTAAATTTGGCAAGTAGTATAAACTACCCGAAAAAAAAAAACAATGGTCAGTAGGGTTTTTGAGGTGGATCTACAATCAGTAGTACCACTTTGGGAGAAATGCATTCGATAAAATTTTTGCCTACCGGATACAGTAGTCTATCCAGGTGACAAATTCTGTTGAAATATACAAGCAAAAAGAAAAAAGGTTTTTGCACTATTTTACTATTTTTTTATTTTTTATGTTTTTTGTTAGTCATCATTTTCCCTACTGATGACCATCTTACAGCTGGTGGCCCTTTTCTGGCGGCCTCAACCATATTGGGGTTTGCGAGAGCGCCCCTTGAAATTCCTGGATCCGTCCAGTTGGGATGTTGACTGTACCTGTTTAGTTCAGATCTAACATTGTATAAACAGATACATTGACCTAGTTTGAAAGTAAACACAGTAATTACAATTTATAGAGAACTCTGGAACCTGGTAAATTAATACACTATATTATTACTGTAATGTAAACAAACAATGATGATGTTGAAAGTTCAGTTCAGTAAGTACCCAGATCTATAGACACTTGCTTTAGAGTGTTTACATGTGAAAAATAAGGTTAAATGAAATGGCAGATACATGAGGGAAGGCAAGCAGAAAAGGGTGAAAACGACAAGCTCAGCAGAAGAAGCAGATGAATGGAATTCAAGAATTAAAGGGATCATAGCGTCACCAATACCACGAAGAGGCACAAAAAAAATTGAAGTTTTCATTTCCACAAAGCGGCACGACAAACTCAAGCGGTGTTTACATGTTTTATCCACTGAGAAATGTACTCTTTTTAGGCTTAGCCTGCATAACAGAAATTTACAAGGTCACATTTTTATGCAAGATAAACAAAGATTATTCCAATATTATGACAAATTTTCACGTACTAAAGTAAATCCAACAGAAAAACGGTGTTATCATAGGCGAATTGTACTGTATGAGTTGTTTTCCCCGTGTTAATGCACGTAATTGCGCATTTTCATAAACAGGTACAAACTGATGAAATGATGCGATACATTTTTTGGTGTTTTAACAAAGAGACACAAACATTTAATGCTGTAAAACTTGTAATTTAGACTTGCAAACTATAAAGTTATTTATTTTAATTATCCATTATTTTAGCTTTAGTATTTTGTAAATAAATATTAATGCCTACCGTAAGTACACAGTTACAGTATGTAGAGTACTCTACTTCAAACACATTTTTCTCGAAGTGGTGATTTACGTGATATTGAAGTTTGTGCCTCTTGGTGGTGTTGGTGATGATAGATGATAAAAGAAAACTAAATTTTAAAATCAAATGATGATTTCATTGAACTAATTGGAAGTAAAATCATTCTTAAGGAACCATTCAGTTGTTTAATGAAGGTTTTGAAACTACCTTCAGATATGATGATTTATCATAGAAATGCTAGAATCTGAGTTCTTCAAGTTATGAATACTTGTTGGTAAGGTTGTCTTGGAACTACATTACATATTCATTTGAGATGAGTGTACAGCGTGTCATGCACCACTAATCATATCAATTATTTCTTGATCAAAAACTTCCTTGATTTAATGAATACAGTATTATTATCGTCATTTTATCTATCTGGTACTTTCCTAGTCACTAATTATTCTGTTTTAATCACTTCCAGGGTGAAACAATTACCATAGAAATGGTACATTAAGCATGGCTGATTTAATGGTGTAGAACAAATCAGTAATGGCAGAGATGTGTTTGCCTGATCAAGGTGGATTTAGTATTTGTTGATGGATTGGTCGATGAGGCATAGTTCTACAAGCCAGCTTCCATCTCGTTCATGACTTTGTTTTCAAATAAAGGAATCTCCACCTTGATTACCACCCAACTATAATTGTAAACTATTAGATTAAGTCTAGTTTTTACCACACTTTACCATAGTAAATCAAAATTATATGATCAGTCCATCATTTCTAGGGAGAGTAAAGATTGATTTTCTCACAACTCTGCTGAATGCCTTAATTTAGTCCAGAGAGCTCTGAGTTAAAATTAAACTGCATTGAAAGTTATAATTTCCAAATTATGTATTTTTCAGTATCATTGTATTTTAAGCAAATCCAGCTATGTTCACTCTAACCATTCAACAAGTTGCTAATGGCTACTGCAATTCTCATTGGCTAAAATGAAAATGACCTCTTTAAGTTAACCATGTTGGCTAAATAAAAATTTTTTTAAATATCGACTTTGCAGCAGTTTTTATCAGTTTTTTTTTAAATTTTGCTAAAGAATTTATAATTTGACTAAAAAAACGACCAACTTTAGCCAGTTTATTGACCCTAGATTGAACATAACATTTTCAGGAGGGCGGGTTTATAAAATCAGGAGACTCCCACCATTGTCAGGAGACTTGGGACCTCTGACACAAAATGAATCAAAATCAATCTTAGACTGTAAGTTATTTTGTTAATTGTAGTTCCATTCTTGATGATGACATAATAAATGTTGAGATTATTGGCACAATGACCTCTATCCCATTGCTTGGAGTATGTTTTTTATTTGAAGTTGTTTACTAAACCTTTCAGTTTTGTATTTGTTGCATCCACACCGTTCAGGGATTCCCTTCCACTTCCTCACAAGTTTTTATGATGACAGCAACTTTGATCTTAGTGGTGGTTGTCAATGCTTGAGACTTGATTTTATGTAAGGAAGGGAAGGTCAACAGTTAATCATAATATTATTTCCCACGATTCAATAAAACAGATAGGAATAGATTAAGTTTGGTGGTTTTCACGATTTAAAAAACAATGAATTTTGCGACCATTAATTTTTGGGATGTGGGTTTTTTTAACAGCCTAAATTTTCCGATCTTTTAAATCTACCAAGGCTGGCAGAACTGGTTTGGCTGGTTAGGATTTTTTGCTGGACAATTTTAAAGTCTGAGGGTGCAATTTCCCTTTGTCTGGGGTATCATTTGTTTAAACAAGAGCTACCGCTCACCAAATCTGCACTTCCACTGCGATTTCAAGGTGTAAAAACATTCTTCCATTAGTAATTACTCAAGCACTTTGTAGGCCACATCGCATGGCATTAACGTTGTAAAGGCATTTTTGTAGATTTTGCAGTAAAATGTTTGGAGGGACAAATTAAAATAAATAGTTTTAAATGTCCATTGGACAAAAAAATAACATGTAAAAAAAAAAACCAAAGACAAACAGTACCATAGAGGGACTCGAATCCATGGACTTCACTTTTGCATTACGGTCATGTTAAACAATGTCTTAACCGACCGAGCTACTCATGTGGTTGTTGAAATTAGCTGTATTTTACACTACTTGATGAAACACGTTATTGATCTTGTGGGTGAAGGAGAAACCATGGGGTGTAGTTTTGAAAAGGGCAATGAACGTTTGTTGGAAATGATTTGTAATTTGTGTGTACAAAATTTCATGCACGTCCATACAAAACTGGCGACACTGAACGCTTTTAAAGTTATGGTCGCAACAACACCAACAACAACAACAAGAAATGAGTAAGGTTCTAAGGCCCTAAAAATTCCAACCTCAGACCCAACTGCAGTAGGGCTGAGTTACTACAGCAGGTGGAAACACTTGATCTGTGTTGGAACACAAAATTCAACTGCCAACTCTGGCTACAATACTGTACACTCATTTGACCCTTGTGCTAGGAATTCATTCTTAGCCAAACTGGCTAAAAGTTTTTGTTTTTTTTTAGGCAAATATAAATTTTTTTAGCCAGGTTTAAAAAAACCGATAAAAATGGCCGCAAAATGGACAGTTTTTGGGGTTTTCATTTAGCAAATTTTTCCGAAAAGGTCTTAATAGAATTCCAGTAGGTTGGAAAATGCATAGCTCATGTACTGTAGCCCCGATCCTTTAGTATAAATTGTGACTTACTGCATGTGTCCATTGATTAAATTCTTCTATTGACATGAATTGCATAACTGCCAACATTTGTACACTCGAAAGCGGTAGGCCGTCTCGCCATCTCCATGTTGGTGAAAATAGATGCAGCGGCCCGCATTATACTTTGATGAGCAAAAAAAAAAGGTCATTACTTACTTTTACTGTAGTGCCAATTCAATACGTATTTTCATGGTGTTTTTTTTTTTGGTGGATTTCAGTTTTTTTATGTACATACATATTTTACTATTAAATTTCAAAAAGCGGTCTAGGATTTTCATGCAAAAGAGGTAAGCGTTAGGAAGGTCGAAAAAGCGGTAGCCTACCGCCAAAATCGGTAGGGTTGGCAGGTATGGAATTGACGGACTATACCTTTCTACAAAAGTTAGTTCATAAGTTCAAACCTATAAAAACGGTACTATTTTGTTTCTGGTAAATATAAGGTGCTTTCAACAGTCAAATTTTCATGTTTGAAAATTAAGGGCTTACAAATATTTAGGAATTTACAGTGATCGTGTCACTAATCTTATCCTGGACTTGGTGTCTTCCTGTTTCTTAAATTCATTTTTGTTTAGCTGACTTTACACCAGTGCTATAGGTACAGCGGTATAGTACGTACCATTTTCATGGTGCTCTGTTGATACAGTAGGCCAAATTCTAACAGGCCATCAAATTTTATAAGCTAACTGTACTGTTTAATTAGAAGATATTAAGATTTTAATTAGAAGTTTATTAAGATGGATACCTTCAAGAAGAATTATCTATACAACAACATCATGGTAGGCATTGTGTCTGTTGTGTAAAATCTGTTCTTTACTTCTGCAGTACTATTTTCTTTACTGCCTTGTTTGCTAGATAGTCAGTTGACTTTCCCACTTCGACTGCTTTGCTCGGAATACAATTTTGCTTGAAGGAAACCCATTCAGACTTAATCGTTGTGATCAATTAGGTGTCGCAACCATAATGTTATTAAGTGTAAATAGAGTTTTAGGCCCAGTAGTTCATAAACTTAGTTATTAGGCAGGGCTTGAATTTAACCAAAGCACCAAGCCATTTGCCTCCGGTGGCATCTTAATTGGCCTCGGTGCTTTAAAAAATTGGCCATCATCATGATTGGTATTGGTAGGGTTGTTCCATTATGGTGCCGGGGGTTTCCGGGATGTGCCATTATTTATTCTATTGTTTTTCGAGGGGTGTTC
>JAOTQE010127754.1:0-12277 GCA_025631205.1 Nesometra sesokonis
CTGTTTTACAAGTCTGTATATTAACGACAAACCTCACACCACTAAAACTTTATCATCCGTTGGTGGCGCACTTTATTGAAAAATTGAAAATATAATATACAGACTTGGAGCAAGTCTAGAAGGTATACTGTAATTCAATCAAATCTTATGTTATCATAGTATTCTTTGAATTTTTGACAATAATTTGTTAATGAACATTTAACGTTTGCGGTACACCACGTATGTTGTAAGCTACTCAACTTTTTGATCGACGTACTTCGATCGTCCTCAGGAGTGAGAGTGACACTCTCAATCCTGAGCACATCGATCGAAACGTTGAGTAGCTTACAACTACATAAGCATTATGTTTATTGATATCGCACCATGCAAATCTTCAAGCAATATAATTTGTTAATGCCTTCTCCAATATGTCTATTTTAAAACTTAGACAGCCATGGTATACTTGAGGTTGGATGAACACTTTGCCAATTTGTACAATAACAATGTCAAATCTCTAATGTCTGTGAATCTTTTTCTATTACTCTATGAGAGATGTAAATCTGACCTTTTTTGGACTAATTAGTATCTTCAAATAATAGCCTTGTTCTATTGTCCTTTTAATTTTTTATAACACCCCATAACAACACTTGTAAAGTGCATAGAGACAACAGATATTATGCACTTTGTAAATGGATATTAACACCTATCTATCTTATAATAATCCTTATTTTGAAAACAGATGGAAACCATGCTAATCTTCGCACAAGGGAAACTCCTTAAAATTGTCATGTCTCTGGAAAACTATTCTGCAACACCATTGAATATTAATCTATATTTTGGGTCAATTGATTGGAAAATAATGATTTTAATCATCTTTTTCTTGGCCATGCAACTCCCATATGTTCACGTTTCGTTACTTCCTCGTGGTTTTAGTAAAAGACATCACATGAAATGTGCATTATAATAGCAGTTATTCATCATAACGGACGTATCCTAATTGTTATAGAGTAATATAGCTTATATACAGAAGCATACAGTAAGTTTTATATATAAAATACATAGATATATTATATATTGAATAAATATGGAGAAGTGAATAAAATCTGTAACTGAAGAAGCAATGCAAATGCATTATTATACTGCAGCTCAAATTTAAATAGTTTGCCACATTCCTGAGAGAGATTCCAAAAAGATTTATTAAAATTGAAAATTGTTTCAAGCACCATGTATTCAAGCAAATAAGAGAAACAGTGAAAATTCTATTAAAATGTCACGCTTTGTTGACTTCTAAGTGACAAATCAGCCAAGGAGCAAAATATCTATCATTACAATATTTCTCAGTAACCACTGCACAGTAAACATATGCACAGTTAACATTCGTTGCACACACAGTGAAAATTCCTTGTAAACACAGTGAACATTCATTGCAGGCACGGTGGAAAGTGATTGTATGCACAATGAGCTTTTGTTGCACGCAATGTGAACATTTGTTGCACGCAATGTGAACATTTGTTGCATGCACAGTCCGTTCACACTGCATGCATTTAAAACAAACTTGGGGAGACCTTTAAAAATCCTGGTAGTAGTGGATTTTACAGCAGTGAGAAATATTGCTTATCTTTAGACAACCATTATAGATATTTCATTCACTGTCCTGCAAGGCAGATTACTAACTAAAAAAAATCTCCAAATAAGCAATCTGCCCTACACCGGGCATTTTGATGTGCTAAAGATTTAAGTTTGATTTTGAGTGGTTAATTCCAATAAAAATTCATCATGCATTGCAACAACCTTTTTGAAATTTTAGGGCAAGATTTAATTTACCACAGATCATACGAAAAATATACACACTAACGGATTGACCTGATCGTGCGACCTCCCGAATCTAGATTTGTCACTTTCTAATAAGCAAAATAATATTCGCTTTCAGAGTTCAATGCTAATAAATATTTGTCATCTCTATAAAATATAAGTGAAATTATTGCAATTAAAATCTAAGTCTTAATAGTATTTCCACTGTGAAAAATATAGTAGCTAACTGCACATAAATAATTTTACCACAGAAAAATTTACATAATTTTAAATACATGTGATTTTACTTGCATGCCAATGACCACAACAAAAAAACAATCAAAACTGGCCAATTAGCAGCAATGCAAGTGCTGGAAAAAGAAGAGAAAAGAAGATATTTTTAGAATAAATATTCTGGAATATTTAGACTTGATAAGCTGATCTGATATTTTTTTAATACTGTACTGCAATTTGGGTTTATGTTCCCCACCCCATCCCCATTAATCACGCAATCACTTAGAGTTTAGGTCACTGGATTATACTGGAGGAACTAAAAGTTTTTTTGAGCTGTGTGGTCTTTAAAAATTATGTAGTTTATTACACAATAATGAATCATTGAAATCTGGTCTTCAAATTAGTGGGTATGCTTGTATCATAGTGCCTCATTTTGAATGAAAATCATGGTTGGACTTCTCCCTGAGGGTAGGCTTATATCCTCCTCAATATGGAAATTTTAAAATTAGTTTTTATAAAATAGCAAGGTAAATCAGTTATAAATCATTCTTTTTAAATCATATTGAATTGATATTTAAATTTAAACTTGAAGACACTATGCTCCAGTTTTTTTTAAATAATTGGTCAAATTATAACATGTTCATAGTGTACTGAATTTTGAAAATATTGTTACAATCAATGTATATGATGTCTCAAAGAACAATTTCTAAATGAATATTTTGCCAAATTGTGTTTTTCTTTATATTATGGCATTACATTGGTCTCTTTATAAAATGTTGATATTAAAGTGCTTGAAATTGTTTACAATGTCTTTGACATGTTCTGAAGGAAGATTATTTAAAAATGTCCAAATAAATATTTTGCCAAATTGTGTCTTTCAAATATGACAATTTATAAAATTTTCATTTCAAATTAAACAAAACATTATTAAAAACTAATGCATTCAAAATACTTTAAATGTGATTATTTAAAATACATCTTGAAATAAATATATTTGACAATTCTAATACTGGAAAATTCAAGAAAAATCTCATGGGCTTTTTTTTACGACAGTTGAAAATATATATATTAATGATAAAATTATGTTTAAAAATCATTAGATATGTACATTATACTCTATAGTAATATCAATTTCATCTAATAACATGTAACAATTAAATTTTTCTATAACGAAATTAGAGAAATTGTATAGTTGTATTAATTTTTTACAATTTTAATGTTTATACACACAGATAGATAGATAGATAAATAAAAGTAATTAATTAAATAATTAATTAAATAAATAATTAATTCAATAAATAAGTAAGTAAGTAAGGTAATAAGTAAATAAGTAAACAAACAATCAAATAAATAACAAATTTTTGTCATTTTATACTTTAGAATTTTGTGAATCTGTATTAAAGTATGATATCAAAAATAAGTTCATGGGTTTTTTTTCTAGATACTTATTACAATCCTTGAGTGGGGTTCTTTTCAGGATTAAGCCTACTTATTTTCAAGGTTTTATGGTATATTTAAAACACATATTTTTGCCCACACATTAGGATCAAATCCAAATATACAGCATATGCTAATTGATGTGTCATTAATCAGTCTACACATCAAACCTCAATATTCCATAAATTTAATCTCCACATGCAAAAAGAGAATCGTGATAAATGAATGCAAGACAGATAAATAAACGCTACCCAGGATTTTTTTTCCACGTCCGTTTCCACTTCTGATAGACTAGAATGTTTGCGAAACAGCTTAAATTTCTGCCGATGTTCTTGCTAAAGTTGTAGGAGATTAAGAAATGATTAATGAAAAATAAAGGTACTTAATGGCAAGGATTTTGGTAGGATGAAACTTTCTTGACATGTTCTGTTAGGGAATTTTTAATTTA
Organism: Nesometra sesokonis; assembly: GCA_025631205.1. Taxonomy (NCBI): domain Eukaryota; kingdom Metazoa; phylum Echinodermata; class Crinoidea; order Comatulida; family Antedonidae; genus Nesometra; species Nesometra sesokonis. The sequence continues at coordinate 3,890 of JAOTQE010127754.1, forward strand.
CCATAACCAGAATCTAGAAATTATACATTTTGCAAAATGGCATTGTAGTTTGGAGGTTAAAGTAATTGCCTTCTAATCATGAGGTCGCGTGCTTGAATCTAGCCATGAACCTAACACGGTGTTACTTTTAAGTCTCATAGTGAGGCTTTGCAACTATGCAATCGTTTTTCTGTAAATCGTGAAAAAACTTGCTGTTGGATGTGATGCGATATGAAACATAACAAAACAAAAAAAATGTTTCCCAAACCTGACTGAATCAAAAATTATAAAAAAATCAGGTTAGTTTTTTCTTTTTTAACTTTCATTACTCTACTGACTTTTGATTAAATATATAAAATTATTCCAAAAATTTAACTGCATAACACAAAATTTGTATTAAATGAATAAAGTTATACCAACATTAGACCATAAAAGGTAAGTCCCATATTCAATACTGAACGTAGGGGAATGAGCTGTTAGGAGCTAATTGTAATAAACCTTGGCATTGTGTGTTAGGGTGGCCAGTTCCTTTTCACGCCGCCTTTTTAACCTCCCCTGGTATATTTCAACCAGGTACTCATTCATAGCTGAGTGAACTGAGAGCCTTCCTTGCCGGGAATTAAACACGGTTCATTGGCGTGACAGTCGAACGTCCTAACCACTCGACTACCACGAGACCATAAGAATTTTAAAATATGGTTTACAGTAAAATCAGATTATTAATAATAATAATTGTGACTGACCAACACAAAATTAATTTAACCAAAATGATAATCAGGCAAAATCATTTGAAGTAACAAACTTTAAAATTAGATCTAAGAAACAGCCAATTTCAAGTGAAGATTGCAAGACAGTGCCAACCAAATTTCATACATGCAAATATGCATGATTTTATCACATTCATTTATCATTCCTATATTCTGGTTTATCACAAATCAAAAATTCCCTTGTCTAGTTAATTCTTCCAAAACCAACCAATCTAAAAACCAAACTTCACCTTAAATCAAATCATTTTTAAAGTCCCAAAATTATAAAACCAATGTAAAGCAGAGCTCCCAAGTCTCCAGGATTAGCCTGGAGTCTCCAGAAAATTGGCATCATCCACCAGGCTCCAGGAAATACCCAATTTTCTCCAGGTATTTGAATTTTTTATGATTATCTCTAGGATTTTTGATAAATTAGCAATATAAACAAAAAATGATGTAGCTCTTTTTTATTTATCTGGACACTAAGTTTTATTTTGAACTTTCGTTTGTCAATTATTGGAACAATATAATAGTAAACACATTTTCATTTGTAATAATCAAAGCATTGCTGTTCATATAATTTCACTTTTAGATGCTCATATAGTACCTTTAAACAGTTACGAATTCTGACCAAACAAAATCTCTAGGATTTCTGGATTTCCAATTTTGGAGCTCTGTGTAAACATAAATCAACTTGGTTCATTATGAGATGGGCATATAGTTCAGTCAGCTATTTGTGGTAGTCACTGTTTTTTGTGGCTTTAATTGTGGTGACTCGCTGGTCTCCATTTCAAATACATCACCACTCTCCTTGAATTTTGGCTGGAGGGTTGAAATACAATACTGCATAGCCTTTCAGATGAGACATTAAGAAGTTGGTCCCATGTGCAACATGGCTGAAGTGCACATTCAAGAACACAGTACATCCTTCAGAAAAGAATAGACGATGATCTCCCCGTGTACTGGCCAATCATAACCAGAAGGATTACGCTGGATGATAAGTCCATTTTGGACTTCCATGGGCTATCCTTATGCCTCAGAACATAAAATATATCAAATAAAATAAAAACTAAACTGTTAAAACAATTAAGGAAAAAAATGGACGGTCCATAGGTTGGTTGGTTTAGGAGGGTTAACTGTATCTAGAAATGTAATACTATAAAACAATTAATTTGTTTTTATTCCATGAACAGGGAGCACATTGTTATTTTTAAAGGGTACATCAATGATGAGCAAGCACTGGGTAAATGAATACAATTACTGTACAATGAAGTTAGTACGTCTAGAGACAAGTTTAGTGGCTCCAATGGGGTGAAATCACAGCGGCACATATTAACCCGACAGACAAGGAATTTAGGGTATGTTTTGACTCAGATACAGGGTGGTGTAACATACACAGCATATAATTATTGTGTCTGAACTGGCCTGAGATTAGCATAATCCATTGATAACACCACATCCTTGGATTAATTACTGCTAGTGGTAAGGGCTAGATTAGTGTATGCTAATGAGCTAAGGTTTGATTACTTGAATGACTCTGTCAAATGTGAGGTATCACCACAAAGTGAGTCCCATCGTAGGTGTGGTTAAATTGAGATAATCGAAATAGGTCTTGAGTCAAATGTTTGAGAAATTTATTTTTAATCATTTATGAGTACAATGGTACTTGTATTTCATTATAATATAGTTTTTAGGTCAGGTTTCACCCAAGAAAGTGTCCTTCATGCAGATTTTCTGAGATTTACATTCCTCATTTAATTTGTTTTTAGATTTCTTTATATGTAATTCTCTCAAAACCATTTTGAAAATTTCAAATGCTCATATCTTTGGATCTACTTTATTCCATGAATGTCATTTAAAATGTAGATTAGAGCTTTATATTTGATTTTCCTACCACAAGACTTATTTTGTGGTGAGATTGTCTGCATTGACTAATGAAAAACTGCAACCAGCCTGCTTTGACAAATCAAATAAGAAAAGTAAGTAGCAGTAATTTTAAAATTTGTTAGTGCTACTGTAGCTTACGCAATGCCCTGTGTCTGAACATGTTGTGACTTCAAACCAGGGATTACCTTTCCCTTCCCCCTGCTTAAGCTGCACCACCCTTAGCCACGAGTCTGAAGATACCCTAAGACACCCTAACCCTCAAATACAGGAATAAGCTATTCATGTAACAGCATATGAGCACCATTTCTAGGCATGCAAACATGATATTCTAAAATGTGCTCAATTGATATAAAAAAAAATGTAGTTCTAAAAATACCCACCATGCTCAAATATGGATACACATCAGCAATACCCTTATTTAGCACTTTATCTCATTTCATACAAGTATACAGCCATCAAATTTTTAACCACTTCGATGTAGCTTTTCAATTTTTTTCAGAGCATTTCAGCAAATTTTATAAAGTCATGATAAAATTGCGTTCTTACCGGTGGAGCTCCTCTACAAGCAGGCACAGTTTGTTGGCATTTGTGGTGTATTGATATTTTACATAGTTTACACCGCAGTCCTTGTTTGATTAAACCTTAAAAAAACCATAAACATATTTATTATAGTACATCAAACAGACGTTCCAACCTCTGATGTCTAAAATTTGGGAGATTTTTCAAAGTGCGCCAACTATCTTAAAATTCTGTGTCTTCTACTGTGTTTTATGATGGAAAAGTACTGTATTTATTAAATATCATTCTAATCTAAGCCAAATTATGTTGCTAGAACATGTTTACATTTTAACAAAAAATTAGAAGATTTCTTCCAAAAATCGGGAGATTGTAAAATTTTGGAAACTCCCAGATAAATCGGGAGGGTTGGAACCTCTGATCAAAGTTAATTAAGAGAGTGGAATTTAGCTCAGTCGGTGGTAATCACTGTGTTGTGGGCTAAACATACCACTTTTCTTGTGGTTCGGCTGGAAAGGTTTACAAGTTAAGAGCACTGTCTTTCAGATGAGATATTAAGACATTGATTCTGAGGGCAACATGACTGACTCCTTAGTGATATTTATAAAAGCTGTTAAAACCTATTTATTTCCAATAGACTAGGTGGCCATAGATGCCAAACACTGCAATGACACCTGTGAATATGTCCAGATGGACCTTGTGCCTTAAATTACAAGGGAATTGTGAGGTGGTGTTAAAATTCTGTGTTGTTTTTCTTTTTTATAGGTCTGTTTCTGATTAATGTATTTCTGTTTCAAAGTCTACATATTTTTTTTTTCAACATTATAAAACACTCTGATCTTAATGAAATAGTGCTATACAAATGTAGCATTATCATTATTACGGCTCATATGCACATTCAAGGATGCACTACACCCTTCAGAAATGAGTAGGTGATTATGTCCTGCCCAATCACAGCCTGAAAGACCTCTTCTAGAGGCAATAATATATACAACCTTCTTTTTAAAGCCAATTCTGGCTCTCCTATCCCCCTACTCCTAAAAATCAAAATTGGGAACAAATAACATACATTACCACCACTAGGATATGTTACATGGATGACGTGATCCGTTAATGCTGTGTTAAGAAGCCAAGCAGAAGAAAAGGTTGGAGATTTCATATTAGTATTTACTTTCTATTGTTTCTTCTATTTCAAGACATTAATTTTATACTAATGAACATTAAAATTATTTAACATTCTACATTTATAAATAATTACAATTTTTATTTGTACAAAATTTAAAAAATATACAGAAATTGGAAAAAAAATGAATAATGAGACAATTGTTGAATTCATTTATTTGTTAATATAAATTATTATAGAAAAGGTTACCTCTTAAAAGTCCACGGCATTGATCACAAAATGTTGGTTTCTTGAAGTTATAATCCTGAAATATATGTTGTCTTCCGCCCTTCTCAAGTAGTTCCGCAACAGAATCTTTTGACTCAGCTAATGCACGTTCAAAAGAACTCCTTTTTGATTGAAGATCCACCATCTCCTCCTCCTTTTTTACTGAATCATCTTTATCTTTCTTTCTAATTTCCACATCTTTATCAAATTTCTTCATTTCTGGTTCTATTTTTCCATTTTCTTTCTTTGCACTAACACTGTTCCGTCTCACACCGTAGTCAATCTGTCCATTGACAATCTCTTTCTTTGTGTCATTTGCTTCGTTGCGTATTTTATCTGGTTTGCTACGTCCGTTTTCCCTTTTTATGTGTTTGAAATCATCTCTTAAGTAATCTGGTTCCCTATTGGTGAAATCCTCGACTTCTTTACAAGTCACTTCAAATTCTTTTCGTATAAGATCATTCTGCATCTTGCTAATATGGTTAGAACTTTTGCGAATATAGTCATTTTTTTGTATTCCATTTATCGGTTTGATAGAGACCCCTTCAGAAAAGAGTTCCAACTGTGGATTAAAATAATATTTAACAAATAAATTTAGAAAATAAATTAGTGCTAGATCTAGAACTAGTGCTGGTGAGACCTCACATTTTACCTTGAAATCCAATATTAAAATATAGTACATTAAAACCACCTTCAAATACTGTAAAACCCTTTATTTTTGCGCTTCCTTAATTTTCACAAATTTCGCCATGATCGCGAAAATTAAAGGAGCGTGAAAATCTCAAAGATTTTATTTGTCAGAAACGATTGTCAAAAGAGATTTTCCTAAAGATGTCATAATGTGTAATATCTTGTCTCTTTTTGTTTAATTGACAATAATTCATGAATCACAGAAAAAAATACTACAAACAGTAAAATAATGACTGATCCCCTACGAAAGAGAGCCGAGTGTCGCCGCTGCTATCGAGACCCACGGCGTTGTCTCCGCCAAGCAGAAGCCTGATATAGTGAGGCTGAGAAGCATTTAAAAACATGTTTATTTTGTAAAAATAATAGTAATATTGGCACTATTCACAAATAAATGTATCTCTTATATGAGTTTTGACTCTCAACATCTCCTTCTTATCGATAAAACAAATCTGCATTTTGAAAAAAAAATATTTCAAATGTAAGCCACCTGGGCGCTGCCATTTTTTCTTAGATAAACAAGGGTGGTGGCGCTATACATCAGGGTCGCTTCACTGTTGGGTTGATGGCTTTCAGTAGCGTGCATGAAAGTGAGTGAGCATGAAAATGATTTTAAACTAGGCCTAAGCCTAGGCCTCCCAAAGAAACTAAGGTGAAGAATTTGATTTTTTAAACAGACTTTGCCCATAAATGATCATTAAATGATTGTAACCTCATGGGCTGGAATTCTACGTGGAGATTGGTGAATAAAATCATGGAATTTATCCCGCAAAATCGGCCTACTTAGCTTGGTTGGGTCTTGCCACTCGACAATGTAGGTAACACAGAAGGGTCGCAAGACCTGCTAGATAAATCGTTCATTCATAGAGGTAGGTGGATCGGCCCTAGATGTTGTCAACATGGAAAAGTTTTATCATTTTCAAAACTAACATCATTGTCTTCAATCAAAAAATAAGTTGAAATCGCGAAAATTTAGGGCCGTGAAAATAAAGGGTTTTACAGTATATCCATTAAAATAATATTCAAAATGTGACATAAATATTGTTATATAGCAGTAAGAATTAACACTTCAAGTAACTGTATTATATAGCCTGTATATTTTACACATTCAGACTCTATAAACCCGAGGCAATAAAGCAATTCTGTCTCGTTCAATCTAATTTTTACACTGTACGTTAAAACAGATTACAGGATGAAAAATATCATTTCAGACAGCCACTGTCTAGGCAAGCACTAATGCTTCGGACTGTCCATTTTTTTTCAGTTATGTAGACATGCAGTAGAGAGCATATCAATATTTATACTTGATTATGGAATTTTGAAAAATAAGTCCAGTTTAGTAGGAAATTTGGTTTCTAAGTGGTCATATTTTTATAAATATGCTGTACATATTTAGACATAATTTTTTTTCCAGGTATGGATTGTTAATATATTTTGATACACATATCAACATTATCAATCAATTTTTCAGTTAAGGACAAGATATTTCTACATATTTAGATACATACTATGAATTTATAATATATTTTTATAAATTATTGGTCTCCAATATTGAAAAGTATTATTTATTTTAAGTGATTATCTCCTTGAAATGACACTGGTTTCTTTCTTAGGTTTGATCCAATTTACTCTATTCATTATATAATACTATGTATTTATTATTTTATTCCAGGTCCTAATGTTAAACATTAATGTAATAGTGATATCCATTAGATTTAATATTCCATGCACTATTGAAGTAATTTATCTGATTTTTTCATACTTCAATGTTTTTTTACATTTATTTATTACATGCATATATTAAAATTCATCTATTCAAATGCACTAGTTAGTTTTTTTTGCTATGCATTAATGGTTAATGGTACAGTTTATTTTTAGAGAAGTTTAGTTGTCTATATGCTAATGGTGCACTTTATTCCATACACTGTTATAAACAAATGAAAGTTTGTTAAAGGTGGTTAAATGAACTATGCTATTTAAGTAATTGTCTCCATTATGCCTAAGACACTAACACCAGTACCATCTTCACATCAAATACTCGTATCTCAATGAAACCTGGCTCTACCAAGTTTGAAACTGTGCAAACCATTTATAAGGCACACTGATTCCCTCTAAATATTACAGATTCACCATCCAAACTAAAGTTTGTTTCCAAAGAGAAAAAAAATATTTAATTGAATAATATTGAATAAACAGTCTCTTAAGTAAATTGGGTTTTTTTTAATATTTATTTTAATTATGTATTTTTTTCATAAATTTCATTGATATAATTTTGTAATACTTTATGATTGTGATTATGAATATTATCATTATCTATGTTTGTTATATTCTTAATTTTTGTCAAATGTTTTAGGCATCTATCACAAGCTCTGCTTTTCCAGAATTTGTACCTCCTTCAATGAGTTTGTTATATTTCTATAATATAAGGGTTGTTATCTGACCAGACGATTGTTATGTATATTTTGAAGATTGTGAATGTGGCAGAGCCATGCCAAACGAGGCATAAGTCGTCAAGCTAGTTTTCCATGATAGGCAGAAACGAGAAAATGGTCAAAATTATCTATGTTTGTTATATTCTTAATTTTTGTCAATTGTTTTAGGCATCCATCACAAGTTCTGCTTTTCCAGAATTGTGCCTCCTTCAATGTGTTTGTTATATTTCTATAATATAAGGGTTGTTCTCTGACCAGAATTGTTATGTATATTTTGAAGATTGTTAATGTGGCAGAGCCAAGCCAAATGAGGCATAAGTCGTCAAGCTAGTTTTCCAAGAAAATGGTCAATTTTTTCAATACAGTATTTTTTTTTTTTTTTTCAATAATGATAATGATAATGATTGTATAGCCAGAGCAACTACAATAAAAAAAAAAGGATGATAGAAGAGAGTAGTTATATGGATTGAAACAAATAATCTTTCAGGTTTACAGTTAATACAGTAATAGTTTATTTCAAAACATACAGTTTAAATATTCAACTTTCAAACTAAACTAACAGTCTTTCTCTTCAGAATATATCTATAAAGTTCAAGTGGGAAAGTGTAATGCATGCTCCGTTCAATGGGTTGCATGCCATCATGGTGAGATTCGGTATTTTGACATGAATTATGCCTACGAATGCCAGAAGACGAACCTGCTAAGTACTATGCATTGTATGTTCCTTCTCATGGCAGGAGGAAACAAGGAC
>JAOTQE010127765.1:0-24081 GCA_025631205.1 Nesometra sesokonis
GAAAAATAAAAATATTGTATAAGTGACCCCAAAAAATTGAAAATACACATAAAACGGGCCAAAAAGGGGAAAATAACGTTTTTTTTTTGCTCATCAAAACCAAAAGGGTAACCACGCCCACCCGGACTTCCCTCCCTGTCGGGGACCATGGTCCCTTGTCGGGGATCAATAGCCCCCTCGTCGGGGACCATGGCCCCCCGTCGGGCAAATCTTGGCACCACCACTGGTCCTGCCTAAAAAGTGTGCGAATACCACATTCGAGTTATTGAAGGTATAGGACAGATCTGTTTGAAAAGACAGGAGAGAAGTAACGAATCAACATTGAATTTAGCTGAGTTCACAATGGTTGAGGTTGAGAAACTGTTCTTAGAACCACTGTTTTCTTCAGGCTTTGCCTTCAAAATATGTACATTAACCTCAGTATCTATTAGCCTCAATCTCTATCCACACCAGTTCCACGATTTCTGGCCTTTAACGAAGCAGTTCCGTAAACCCAACTGAAAGAATAGTCATACATGCCATATTGATAAGTATTTCCTTTTCGAAGCTGGGATGAGAATTAGATTAGGTTGAATTAAAATATTGTGAGACACCAAAGGTGACCCACAAGTCCGAATACTTGTTTCTAATGTGTTCCTAATGGGGTCCTGCTGATGGAGATTGGGCAGTACACCCGGAAATAGTCCCCCGCTCTTTTCCGCAGAGTGTACTGCGTTCTTCATCGTGCACATGAGCCATGTTGCACACGGGACCAATGACATAACGTCTCATCCAAAAGGCGGTGCGCCATTAAATTGTATTTCGACCCTCTTGTCGAAATACAAAGAGAGTGATCATGTTATAATTAGGCTACTCATCCTAATGAGTGGTATCTTTACCGGAAACTCGTTTTTACTGATGAAGTGTGCCATTTTCATACAAGGCTCTGCGACTTTTTGAATATCTTCCCACATATCATTATAACGTTATTAATAAAGATAATGGAAATACTATAAAGACTTCTGTGTTCCATTTGTATAATGATAATAATAAGAACAAGATACCTTTTGGAACAAAACTGTATACTACCATAAAACCCAAAATGTTTCTGTCTCCTCTCAAGACTATGATTTACCACCGACGATAACGGTGCCCTCTAGCGGTGAGATTGAAAACTGTAGAACTGTAGACTATAACTCCCAGCTGTTTATTCCAGCATCATACGCGACCTCCCTCAATAGGGGAGGGGCTCTACAGTTTTCAATCCCACCGCTAGAGGGCACCGTCATCGTCGGTGGTGAATCATAGTCTTGAGAGGAGACAGAAACATTGTACACTTTGGATTTTATGCTAGTAAGGTATCTTTTTCTTATTATTATCATAATGGAAATAGATGATAATAATTATATTGTTCTTGTTATTCTTTAGAATTTGTCGAGATGATGACCGGAAAATAGTTTTTGAGGACTTTCAAAACAGAAAATATTGAATAAACTTTTTCTATAATAATCTAAAAAAGATTATTATGAGCTGACAGCGATTGCAAATTCCGAGGAAGTGGAAAGAAAATCGAGAATATTTCCAGAAAGAATACGAATACAGACGCAAGGACATCATATATATATTTACTGAACATGAAACTCATCGATGATTTTTTTTTTACAAACCTACAAACGATTTGTTGTAGAAACATTTGATTTTTTTACTTATGCTGATTATCTCTGATCATAATTATAGACGTTTAGTTAAAGAGACAGGCGGATGTAGTACCTTAGCTTATTATAGAGCCCTTATGTGCAATGCATCCTGGGAATATATCCACAAAACTATTGCACTTTTTATCCTGTGCATGGTTTATTCACAACTTTTTTTATTCAATTTTCTTTTGGAAGAGCATGAGAGATTTCCATTTTACAAAAAAATGAACATTGGTGTAGAGATTATTGTGTGTAATAAACAAATAAAACTTCTGTTCTTCTACTTTCTTCTTTCTATTGTTCTCTTCTTTGTTTTGTCTCTTCTATTCTTTGCTTTTTATTTCACTACTGTACCGCTATGATTTCTTCTTCTTTGGAACACAAAACAATCGTTAACAGCATTTTGTTTACTTCCTCTAACGCGTAATAATACAAAATTGGTTTACTTTCCCAAAATAACTTAGCATGCAAATTATTTGTAAATTCATGTTTTATCCTCATTTACGTTGTTTTTAATTAATTTACTAGTTTGCTCTTTGTCTTGTTGCCTATCGCAATGTTGATCTTGCAATTCTCAATGTTGACCTTGCTAATGTTAATACGATACAAAATTCCCTGTATAGAATTTATGTAAGAAAGTATAATAGGCCTATATACACCAAACAATGAGATACACGCCATCGTGACAGGATTCAATATTTCCGCATCAATTATGTCATCATCAGGAATGAAACTTGCATTCCTAATAATGAAATATGTCGAAATATTGAATCCTGTCACGATAGCATGCATCTCATTGCTTGGAGTATGTACTATACTTTCTTACTTGAAGTTGATTAGTGGACCTTTTGGATATAGAATGTAGTGTACGATTTTGAAGTAATTTCATGTAAGATAATTCTTAAGTTTATGCGTATCGTAGCCTGTGATTGATCATGTTATCCTTTTAGCTCCGATGAAGAACTCCCGATGCAATAAGTATAAATCTTTTTAAAAGAGATTTATAGAGGGCGCATTTACATGTCGTCTACGGAGCTATATAGTTTTTTGAAAATGTTTTATCGTTTTGTTTTTCTATATATTTTATCTAATTTTAACTTAAATCACTAGGTATACAGTAGTATGTCTGTCTGTAACGCCTTCCTGCCATGACAATTACTATTCATTTATCATTTTTAATCGTATTTTATTTTGGCACCAATCCATTTGTTTCTGGTATACCAGTCGTCATCAGCCTGTAATATGAATTAGATGTTTTTCTTTTCTCACTCAGTGCTTCTAACATTCCTACTATCTACGTCCTATTAATTTATAAACAACTAGAAACCCTTTCAGCACTACTAAAACCATTTGTGATAGGCCTACATTGCACAAATTACAGGGCCGTAGCCAGAGGTAGAAATTTAGGTTTTCGTAGTAAACTCATTAGTCAAGTGTTGTGGAAAAACAATTTTTGATAAGTTGTGAATGGCACACGAGGGCAGCAAATCGTCTGTCACATGTTAGCTACGCCCTGAATTAAGACAATCCTTCTGGTTGGTGCTTAAATCCTCACATTTTATTAATTTAGTAATACTTTTAAACTTTCTGATTTTTACTACTTATACTGTATACATTTTCATCAATCTTATGACTACTGCAAATTCTGCAATCTTTATCACTTCTTTTACGTTTGTCTTCTTTTTAACCCTCTCATAGTTTCAATTTATCCTATGATTCTTATACTTCTTTGCACTTGCCACAAATCAGAGCTCCCAAGTTGGAAAACTGAAAATCCTGAAGACTTTGTTGGCCAGCGTTCGTAACTGTTTTGGAGTATTAGATGTCATAAATGACATCTAAATGTGAACCATGCTTTGATTATTATAAATCAAATTGCAAAAAAAGGTGTTTACTATTAAATTTGGTACAATTATTGACAAACGAGCCTTTAAAATACCATTTAGTGTCCAAATTCATTTATTTTTAAAAACTGTTTTTTATATTGCTAATTTATAAACTTTCCTGGAGATAATCATGGAAAAAATTGGGTATTTTCTAGAGCCCGGGAGATGATGCAAAATTCCTGGAGACTCCAGACTAATCCTAGAGACTTGGGAGCCCTGCCACTTTTACTGAGACTTTACTTTATTTTGTTTACCTTCCATGATTGCTGTCTTTTACTTTTTCACTTACAACCTTTTCAATGTTTTGTCTGTTTTTTTAAACTCTCTGCCAATCTATTTTTCTATCGTTGTGTGTTTTTCTTTTCTTTATGTCAACAATCTACCTGCTATCTTCCCTTTCACTTCCATTTTACTTCTCAACGTTCTGAAAAATATATTCTTGCTTTTTCTTCCACTTTTATGTTATTGTTATTCTTTCTTCCACGTTTATTTTCTTGTTACTCTTGCTTCTACTTGATTATATTTTTGTTCTTGCTTCTTCTTTTCACTTTACCACATTATTCTTTCCTTTTCACATCTATTATCCTCTTATATTTGCTTCCTCTTTATTATCTTACTAGTCTGGCTTTTTTTTACGTTATTTTCTTAGAACGTTTGATTTCCTTTTATTCTTGCTTTTTGTCCTTAATTTTCTTCTTCTTCTTCTTCTTCTTCAATTTTTTTTATCTTGTTATCACTGCTTCTTCCACTATATTTTGTCGTTATTTTCGCTTTTTCCTCCATTTTTATTTCGTGCTATTCTTGATTCTTCCACTTCTATTCCCTTTTTTTTCTTCAAATTATATTTTCTTCTTCCAATTATTTTATTCCTGCTTTTTCCATTTTTATTTTTTAAATCTTTTTCTTTTTCTTATCATTTTTCCATCCATTTTTTTTATTATTCTTTAATATTTTTACTTTATTCTCTCGTAATTCTTGCTGCTCCCTTTTTATTTATTATCCTTGCTTCTTTTAATTCTTGTTATTCTTGTTTCTTTATTGTCTTGTTATTTTTGCTTCTTTCTCTCTGTTTATATTTTTCCTATTAGTTTTCTTCTTCCACTTTTAATTTCTTGTTAATTTTGCTTCTTTTCCGTATATATTTTCGTGTCATTCTTAATTTTTCCGCTTTCATTCTTTGTTTTTTGTTGCTTCTTCCAATTTATTCTCTTAATATTCTTGCTTCTTCCACTGTATTATTTTTTAAATCATTGCTTCCTTCTTCTTGTTTATTTTATTTTTTATTATTTCTTATTCTCCTACCACTTATCATTTTTCCTGTGTTATTCTTAACTCTTCTATTTCTACTCTCTTTCATCTTCGCTTCTTCAAATGTTATTCTTGCTTCTTCCTCTTTTATAACTTTTTTGCTGCTTTCTTTCTTTGTATTTATTTGTTGCTTCTTCCACTTTTATTTTCTATTATTGTTATTCTTGCTTTTTCACTTTACTCTCTGGTTATTATTGCTTCTTTATCGCTGCTTATTCTCTTATTCTTACTTCTCTTACTTCTTCTACTTTTAATTTCTTATTATTCTTGCTTTTTCCACCCTTTATATTGTCGTGTTATTCTTCTTATTTTCACTTTATTTTTCTGTTTACTTTTGCTTCTTCCAATTTATTCTCTTGATATTCTCGCTTCTTTCTCTATTTTTTATTTTATTATTATTTTTCCTTCCACTTTTAATTTTTTGTAATTCTTGCTTTTTCTTCCACATCTATTTTCGTGTTGTTCTTACTTTTTTCCACTTTCTGTTTACTGTTGATTCTTCCAATTTATTCTCTTGTTATTCTTGCTTCTTCCACTCTATTATCTTTTTATTTTTGCTTCCTCCTTCCAGTTTATTTCAATTTTTTATCATTTTTGCTTCTGTTACTTATCATTTTTGCTGTGTTATTCTTAATTCTTCTACTTTGTTTTTACTCTTCTTTATCCTGGCTTCCTTAAGTTTTATTCTTGATTCTTCCTTCCATTTTATTTATTATTTTTTTATTGTTCTTCCTTTTCTCCACATTTATAACGATTTTGCTTCCTTCCTTTGTATTTATTTTTCCTGCTTCTTCAAGTTTTAATTTCTTGTTATTCTTACTTCTTCCTCTCTGTTTATTTTCTTATTAGTCTTCCTTCTTCAGCTTTTAATATCTTGTTATTCTAGCTTGTTCTTCAACTTTATTCTCTTATTTTTCTTCTTTTTCAATTTATTCTCTTGCTATTCTTTCTTGTCTCTTTCTCTTTGTTTATTTTCTTATTATTTTTCCTTCTTCAACTTTTAATGTCTTGTTATTCTTGCTTTTCCGTCCTTTCTATTTTCGTGTTATTCCTACTGTTTTCACTTTATTCTTTGTTAATATTGCTCTTTTCTATTTATGCTGTTGATATCCTAGCTTCTTCGATTTTATATCTTTTTATTCATGCTTCGATTTCCCTGTTTGCTTTCGTTTATTCTTAATCTAATTTTGCTCTTTTTTTATTTTTGCTTCTTCAATTGTTATTGTTGCTTCTTCCTCTGCTATTATTTTAGTTTGAATATTCTTTTTTTTTTTCATTTTTTAAAATTGTTAATTCATCTCCCACTTTATTCTCTTGTTGGTCTTACATTTTTCTCCTTTATTATCTTGTTATTCATACTACTTCTTCCAATTTATTCTCTTGTTATTCTTGCTTTTTCTTTCGCTTTATTCTTTTGTTGGTCTCATTTCTTCCACCTTTATACCTTGTGTTATTTCTGCTGCTTCTTTTCTTTCTTTAGTTATTCTTGATTATTTTTAAAGCCTTATTCAACTTTTATTTTTTATACTTCCTCCATTTTTATTCCATTATTATTCTTTTTTTTTCTTTCGCTTTATTCTTTTATTAGTCTTATTTCTGCCACCTTTATCATCCTTGCTGCTTTTTCTACTTTATTCTTTAGTTATTCTTGATTATCCTTCAAGCTTTATTCAATTGCTATTCTTGCTGCTTCTTCCCTTTTTATTTTCTTGTTATTCTTGCTTTTTTTCTTTCGTTTTATTCTTTTGTTGCTTTTACTTCTTCTACCTTTATTCTCGTGTTATTCCTGCTGCTTCTTCTTTTTTATTCTTTTGTTATTTTTTTATTTTGCTTCATGTTTTATTCTCTTGCTATTCTTTCTGCTTCCTTTCTTTTTTATTTTCTTGTTATTCTTGCTTCGTCTTTAACCTTACGTTCTTGTTGGTCTTACTTCTTCCACCTTTATTTCTCTTGCTATTCCTGCTGTTTCTTCCACTTTATTTTTTTGCTATTTTTCAAATTCTGCTTAACTTACTTTTATTGCTGATTCACTCCTTTTTATTCTTGCTTCGTCGTTTACTTTATTCTATTTATGCTCTTACTTCTGCCACCTTTATTCTCTTTTTTATTACTGCTTCTTCTGTTTTCTTTTGCTATTCTTACTTCTTCATCCCCTTTTATTTTCTTATTCTTGCTTTGTCCAAATTTAATTTCTTGTTATTCCTGCTTCTTCTTCATTATATTCTCTCGATATTCTTCTTCTTCCCTTTTATTTCTCTTATTATTCTTGTTTCATCTACTTTCAATTTCTTTGTATTCTTACTTCCACTGTTTCCTTCTTGTTATTCCTACTTCTTCCTACTTTTTTAATATTTTTAATATTCTTGCCTCGTCCACTTTTTATGTCTTCTTCAATTCATTCTCTTTTTATTCTTACTTCTTCCTTCATTTTTATTCTCTTATTATTTTTACTTCGTCTACCTTTAATTTCTTGTTATTTTTCTTCTTCCAGTTATTTCTTGTTGGTCTTGCTTCTTACCTCTTTAAATTCTTTTTGTTAGTTTTCCTGACTTCCTCTGTCACCCTTTTTTGTTGTGGGAATAATCCTAGCGCTTGGTAGGTCTAAAGATTAAATCAATGGCATCGAGATTGGTAGGCAAGCCCGTTAACTACCAAGTTAAAGCGCCATTATTTACTTTCTCCTTATTCTTGCTTCTCCTTTTTCTCTTTTTGTTATTTTTTCTTTCTTTTTTCTAGTGGTATTCTTGCTTTTTCTTTCACATTTATTGTCTTCTTTTTCTTGTTTGTTGCATTTTATTTTCTTGTTATTTTGATATAGTCTTGCTTCTCTTTACTTCTTTGATTTACTTGTGCTCATGCGATAATTCTAACCTTTTATTTTTTCTCTTGTCATTTCTTCTTCGGCTATGGTTTTTTCGGGTTGTTCTCTTCAATGCTTTCCACGTTTGTGAATTCCGTATTTGTCATGCCATTCATCTCAATACTTCTATCTTCTATTTTCTTTCTATTTATTCATTTCTTTTGTCCTGTGTCTTCGCAATTTATCTTCTATCTTATTTGTAATATTTGTATAATATAGAAGTTCTGTATATAGTAAATCATATTATTAATTTTATATTACAGAATGATCTATTGCATTTATTATTTCTTAGCCATTGTGCACTCCTATCTCACTTTTCCTCTTCACATTTTCATTTACACATCCATCGGGTTGGAAATTGTTTGTAAATATAGTGAAGTTCGCAAATTGGAACGTTCATGAAACTGATGAACTATACACTAAAGAATCTAAAACACTTCGTTACGTGTATCTCTAGATTGTTAAAACATGCTGTTTATATGAACTAGGGAAAATGCAAGCTATAAAATGCAAAAACAAAAAAAAATCATTACTGTAACTGTGCTTGTAAAATTGACAATTTGTAAATGAGAAAGTTGAACATCAGAAGATCTACTATACTTATTTTCCTGCTATTCTTGGTTTATTTTACTTCGTTACTACTTTTTGTTTTTTTAGATTAATTTATAGTAAATTATAATTTTTGCACAAATTATTTGAATCATAATAAATGGATTACTTACTTGGATACAATTATGACGTTACGCGACACCAA
The DNA here is from genome assembly GCA_025631205.1 of Nesometra sesokonis. Classification (NCBI taxonomy): domain Eukaryota; kingdom Metazoa; phylum Echinodermata; class Crinoidea; order Comatulida; family Antedonidae; genus Nesometra; species Nesometra sesokonis. The sequence goes on from JAOTQE010127765.1 coordinate 8,485, forward strand.
TAAACTATGCAATTTGTATAGCGTGTAGTAAGTCACTATAAATATTTGTGTCACGCTAACTACGGTGATAACATAGTATTAAGTCTTCAGTTTTAATTGTTCAATAATTTAACTGCAATAGGTCAATATTATTATACAGATATGTGCGTTTTGTGTTCCTTCTTTTTTATTTTCTATTCCATTCTTGAAAAATAAACAATCTATATTGATTGACGTGAATCGATGTCCATGAAGCTTTCATTATCCAGTGCACTTTTACGACTGCTTTAAAACTTTAATCACTAATTCAACTTTAAACAGGAGAGGATTTATTGGGGAGGCGTGCCCTGCATAAGTCCCTCCCCATCCCAACTAATATTGATCTGAAAATATTATTTATTTGGTCTGAGTGAAACTAGAATACAGAAACTGTTGGTTTTTAATCGCGATCATAGCAAATTGTATTTCTATTTTTACAACACGATCACCCCAGCGGTTAAACCTCTTCAGTCAGCTTATTTTTAATTTTTTTTTACCATTTTATTCTACTAGTAATATTATTATAGGCTATGATTCTGGGAAAAATACCTTTTCCGTCGAGCCCTCTTTTAGTAGCGTCGATTTTCTGCCTAAGGCATTACGCGTTTTAGATACTTTGACACCAACACCAACTCTCTTCAATAAGTGATAGACTTTAGGATTAGGGGTAAGAAAATAGTGTATTGGTACTAAAATGTGTTGAAAGTAGCAATATACAATCGTGAGTTTTAATTATAATACTTTATTTAGCATTTCAATATGATAACAAATGACAGAAAAATAATTAGTAGTAGCCCGAACAAACCAGCTGTGGGCCTTATCTTTCTTAAACATAAATACAATATATACAGTAACTACTAAAATAGAAAAGTAAAAATTTACATAAATTACACGATTAGGGTATGTGTGGACATAGTAAGGGTGCTTTAAATATATAGAGAATTCGTGTTTCTTTTTATATTAACAGTTTTAAAAAATATATTAACATCATCTATAAGTGCTATATGGTACATACTATGTGCAGTATACATAAATATAATAATTTGTTAAAACTTCGACTTTTATTTTTTTTAAATGTAACATTTTTAATAAAAGATAATATAGGCCTATCCTAAAAAGATTGAATAGACCTATGATAAAGACAGATTACTCCAACGGAAAACAAATAATAACATCATTGAAATTTGATATAAGTATGTTAGTTTCGTATACTTTTGCGGTCACTATTTAAACCATTTGACAGCGTCGTGTTAAAACTTAGCCTAAAGGAATTAATGCTTTGTATGCATTTTTACAAAAATATTTCCTTTAATGAATCTTTAGTGAATTGTAGTGGGACTACAGGAAATTTCTTCATTCACTAAGACTAATCGCAAGCAATGTTTTCCCAATAAAGCCTTCACCAAAAAAAACACAATAATTGCTTAGTAATTGCATAAATATTAATATAAACATTAACGTTATTAGACCTTGCATAGAAGATAGATATTAACAATAATAAGACAATCATGAGTTTGGTGAAAGCTGACAATATATCTTTTTTATTAATTATATATTAGTACATTTTAATATATTATATTAGGCCTAACTAAATAGACCAATAAGTTGATATTTTCAAGAGTTAATTGACGTTTTACAAACTGAGCAAGGCTCATTTATATCAACTGAAATTACTCCATATAAGATTTGAAATAATAAAAATAAAAAATATATATTGCGCCAATTCCAAAAATAATCAAGCGCATAGATGTTGCTTTAGATATACTGTATCTTCAAGTTTATTCTAAATTAATCAGGATTAGAAGAAGTTTTAACAAATGATGATGTAAACCCATAGATTTATTATTTACGGCTAGATGGTGAACTTCCACAGAATACATAGCCCCAAGTGCAGTTCCATGTAAGTGCCTACTATTCTGAAATCCAACCAATCAAATCGCGGTACGTTCTAACCCTGTTGCTATGTCGAAAATTGCGCACGCGCAATCTTTCATAGAAGTTTCAAATTCAAATATTAATAAATGAAAGTAAGTTTAATCAAAATCTATAGACAATGACAACATAAAATATGTGTGACGTATGTAAATAATTTGTATAACAAAAGAACGTTAAAAACAATAATATTAGAACAGTTATTAATATGTAACGTAAATGTTTGTGACGAAGGCTGAGAAATTGAAATAGTAGGCGCCTACATGGGACTGAAGTTCTACAGTGTAAAGTTCACCATCTAGCCGTAAATAATAAATCTATGTGTAAACCACGGTTATTTTTTAATCTACTGATTAACATCGCATAGTGTAGTTTCTACTGGAGAGCCACTGCATAAGTAATCGCCATCCGGGCAAAATCGAAGACGGAGCCGTTCATGTTCTCCATGAAGATGTACACATTCCGACCATGGTGTCCATTCATCAAACACTGAAATATAATAATTTAGATTGTTTAATAATAATAAAAATAATGTTGGCTTTTATAGCGCAATATGCATAGCATCAATGCGCTTAACAATGAACAAAAGTAGCAACGTGAAGTTTAGAGAATCACCGTAAACCTATACTACCAAGAATATAAAACCCATACATCCTCCATGATTCCGTTTACCAGCAATTCAAGGTTCACAGACCGGCTAGTACATAATTCACATGTGTTTTCAGTTATATGAGTATCTAAACAACTAAACAAATTATCCATAACTGAGCATCACGAACGTACTTTGAAAGAGTAAATAAAAATGCCAGTAATTAAGAAAAATACATATTCATTTCATTCATTTTATTCTTTATATCGGAATTCCATATCCATATATATCATCGGCATGAGCCTAACAAATAATAAAATTTAAAAAAAGATGAGTTTTACGGCCGCCTTAAATTCTAGAATGGACTGCCTGACGAATTGAAATAGGTAAACCATTCCAAAGATAGTTTATTAACTATTAGCAAGGCAAGAAATGTTTTGCAATTTCAACATGTTTCATATCAAACGAAAACTACTTCTTATTCACCATTAGGCTATTGACATTATGTTATCGTTAGGTTATAAATTGCATGAATCGACAACGAAAAAATAGCTATGACCTATAATTTCTACGGTTGATAGGGCATGACAGTTAAAGAACACAAACAAGACTGACACTGGGATGACAGGTCTGCCATGACATGTAAAGGGAACAAGCAAAATGACACTGGCGAAGCAGATCTGGTAAGGCAGGTAAAGGAAATAAGCAAGATTGACACTGGTATAGTAGAACTTAAAAAAAAATGTCACTGGCGTAGCAGATCTGGCATTAAAGTAAATGACACAAGCAATAATGACACTGGCGTAGAAGATCTGGTACGACAGGTGAAGAACACAAACAGGAATGACATTGGGGTTGTAGCAGATTGACAGGTAACGGACAAACAAAATGACACTGGTTTAGATCTACCTTGACATAATACAAACAAGAATGGTACTGGCATAGTAGATCTGGCATGACATACAAACGACATGAGCTAGAATGACACTGGCGTACCAGATCGCATGGAAAGAATATCGAGAATGGCACTTGTGTAACAGATCTGAAACCACAAGTAAAGAACACAAGCAACAATGACACTGACATAGCAAATCTTGAACTAAGAGAAACATTCACAGAATCGGACACAGTCATATGTGTCATCCCGCCATTTTAATATAACATGAAGTGTAAAACGCGTTATCTGGGCAATTCCCCAGGTTGCACGGCGTTGTTTCGGTATGGTCAACGCTTATACAGGTTCGAGATCTTTGCCGCGTTCCCACAGAACATGTAGTTGAACATTCACTCCATTCCGACCATTCCACATCACATCTTAAACGATCTTAAATGTCAATTGTGAAAGAGAAACAAATTATTCGGTATGTTTCTCATAAAAAAGTAGTGTATTTTGTCAAAATGTTTCTTAATGAAACGTTGACAGACTATCGAAACACAGAAACAGTGGAAACAACAGAACGTGTGGAAGAATATTTGAGCTTACAAACACTGGCGACTGTGATTTCATGTTCGAAGGTAGTGGACTCATACCAGGGTATACTCCAACATCACGCAATGACTGGGATTCCATGTTCAATGTAGTGGGCTTATACCAGGGTATATGCCCACATCACACATTGACTGGGATGCCATGTTCAATGTAGTGGGCTTTTACTGGAGTATATGCCCACATCACACATTGACTGGGATTCCATGTCCACAACACAAATTGACTAAGATTCCATGTTCAATGTAGTGGGCTTATACCAGAGCATTCCATTGGTGGGCTTATACCAGGGTATATGTCCACATCACACACTGACTGGGATTTCATGTTTAATGTAGTGGGCTTATACCAGGGTATATATCCATACCACACACTGACTGGGATTCCATGTTCAATGTAGTGGGCTTATACCCGGGTATATGTCCTCATAAAAAAAACTGGCGACTGTGATTTCATGTTGAAAGGTAGTGGACTTATTTATACCAGCGTATATGCCCACATCACACACTGACTGGGATTCCATGTGTTCAAAGCAAATGGGCTTTTACCAGGGTATATATCCACACCACATCTTGACCGGGATTCCAAGTTCAAAGTAGTGGGCTTATAGCAGAGTTCCTATGGTATTTTAGGAAATTAAATATTTGTTGAATAGTATGCATTTGTACTTACAAGAACATGGGTTTTCATTACAAGGTCTTTCCTCGATCAGGTCAACATCGCATGGTCCAGGGCTAAAAACCTGGGTAGTACATTCTCTCGTTCTATTCTGAACACCACCATCGCAGAACTTTGAACATTCGGACCATTCCGTCCATTCACTGACGTGGTTGATAATCTCATACGTCGCTAAGAATCCTTTTGCAGTTACACTGGCATCAGTAAAGAACCTTAGACGCATCTCCCCGCCTACACTCTCTGTAACGGGAGGCAATTCTTTGCCACAATACCTTTAAAATAATTATAAACATAATAAAACGTAAAATATACTTCTTGGATGTAAAGCTTTACGCCTTCAGTATGAGCTACACACTCTTTTGGTCAGAGAGCCTTGTAATATAATTAGACTAGACAAATTAATATAAATTTCAGTAAATGAATCAGCATAGGTTAAGTTGAATTGTTGGACAAATTAATACCATGTTTATCAATATGTTAAGCTAGATTAAAATATTAACTGTTTGTAAACAAACAGTTCTTTACGTTGTGTAATCGGCAGAGCAGGTTGCTTTGATTTGATCCCTGCGTGCAGGGGCTGATCCAACAGAACTGGATAGAGAAAGCCCGGTACCAAGTTTCGTGGATTCAAAATACTTGGTGTGTCTAGAGGTTCTGCTGTCCTCCACAGGGTCATTTAAAGAACAGAAGCGTTTATTAGGTATGAGAGACAATTTCCACCGATAATTCATTGCAACAAGTGAGGTTTTTTTAGTTCAGATTCTCCCAAACCAAAAAGGAGGCCCACGTCGGGTAGTCTCTGCTTGGATCCGCACCTGTTAGACAGGGGCGGATCCAGCGGAGCTCGAATGAGGGAGCCCGATGCCAATTTGGACAAACGCAAATGTGAGATTTTAACTGATGACAATAGGCGTTGATTCAGTGCCCGCCTATGGTCGAGGAAAATTTGTTCTCTGCAGATGCTATTTGGTGCACTTATAGAGATCCAAAGTGTGTAGAAAATAATATTTTGCTGAGTTTAAAGGTGGTCCGGGTCTGGTTTACCCTCCCCTTGGATTCGCGCCTGCTGTTAGGTGTCTTTCTAAACACGAAAGGTGTTCTTTCTGTCGCATTTCTGCTTTAACTATACATAGTGCTAGAAGTTCTTCAATGCTTCTTCCCTAGGTTTTCCATGGTAATCCGCTACCGATTTTAAACATTGTTCTGATTTATTTAAAAGCTTATTAATTACATTTTTAAGCATAATTTTACATGTATGGGCATGCCGCCCACAGGCATTTGCTTTTTGGCATTGTCCTCTTCCTTAATTTATAAATTATTGTTTTCTTTGATTATGATATAATGGAAGAAATAAATGTTTATTTGAATTGAATTTAATTTAATTATTTCCAGAAAATTGTTTGAAAAGGTCGGCGCATTTCAATGGAAGGTTTGATACAAAATTAATTAGCCAGTTTTCTTCAATACTCATTTATTATTTCAGGCGCGGATCCAAGGGGAGGGGGACAACGGACCCTCCCTTTTTGATTCTGCAAAATAATATTTTTTGCACATTTTGGACCTCTAAAAGTGCCCGAAAGTGCATCTGTCGAAAAAATTTTTCCTGGACCCTAGACGGGCCCTGGACCCACGCCTAATGCCGTCACCTTACTTGTGTTTGTCCAAATTGACATCGGGCCCCGTCTTTCGAGCTCCGCTGGATCCGCCCCTATATTTTATTGATAAATGTATCGATAAACAAGAATGGAAACAGTATACTTTAGAACTTACTTGGTTCCTTCAATGTCGATATTATCAGAGCGAATGTCAAGAAAATCGTACCCACATCCATTTACATACTCCAAGTCAAAAAATTCAAACGTCAGTACGATTGTCGTTCCTTCACCACCCTTTATATAGAAATTACAAAAAAATTCTTAGTTTAAATACAACACAAATGAATCTAGCATCGTTAGAACTTAAGCATTAATAATTAGTAATTAGCTAATAAAGGATAACATATTTTTATGTTTTTATGTATTTACTCGTTTTTCGGTTGATGTTACATTGTTATATGGACATTTATGGTCATTGCTAGAAGTTACTTTTTTCGAAGTGAGTAGTACACTTCACGTCAGACGCGTCTGTACTTAGATAATACTAGGCTCATCATTCTCACAAATGTTCTCCTGTTGACAAATTTAAGGTTTACATTGTAGTTCTAACTATATTGTAACATCTGCTCCTGTAGGTACGTGGTTAACGGGCTTTCCTTTCAGTGTCTTATGATTTTTCTGGGATCATTAATCCTGACACTATCCAATTTGTGTTACTTTTTCCTTACGACTATAACCTAAGTATTAAGCTTAGTCGAGACAATTAATTAATTAACATCACACCATGACCATATGTGGCAGAGCCAAGCCAAATGAGACATAAGTCAGAAAATTGAAAATTGATTTTTTTTTTATGGATTATAAAACTACACATTATTACATGCAAACAAGTTTAATACGATGTTTTCTTGTGAAGTTATGAACAATCAAAGTTTGAACATTTTAAATGTAAGTTTTGAGAAAACTGTATTTGAAAATTGTTTATCAGTATACATTGACTAAGCAAGGTCATTTTAAATTGCATTTTTAAAACATTTTTTGGTCATATATCTGAAAATTGTTTAGGTAGTATGAAAGTTGAATGTATGAAATGTAATTTTTTTTAAATAAAATATTTTTTTTTTAATTTCTGCCTTTTCTAAAAAACTAGCATTTGCAACTTATGTCTCATTTGGTTTGGCTCTGTCACATATATAGACAACCCATTAACATATTATGTGGGTATACCAACGTTTTTGTCAAACAAAATGTGACTGCCTAGATTGAGCTTTATAAAGAATTATCAACGAATTTAATTAAAGTTTAATTTAATTAAAGTGGATCAAGAACCAAAATGTATTGTCAGGGGAATGCTCATTATGCAATGCATTTTGTTACTTTTTGAGTACGTTGTATCGAAGATCTGATCTCTTTGAAAAAAAGTTTTCATTAGCTCGACACCACCGATGACAAGTTCCTTACTCTCAAGTTTATATAAATCGCTCACCCTCGAACAGAGATATATTACTTAATCGATTAATAAGGTGGGTTTAAGAACTCCTCATTAGAGTTAAAGTTATTTTAGTGTATCTTAATAAATGGACATAATGATCGATATAATACTTACATAAATCAATATGTTGCAATCTACGCCATTGTCGTAGTCAAATGGAAAGCCTGGTGAGGTTATATAATCTGTTGGATTTACTAGTTTATTTCCACAGGCTTGTGCTACAGTTACTTCTTCTGTTTGGATGATAAAAATAATATTCAATCAAGGTTAACAAATAAAAAATACTTAGATTTATTAAATCTTCTCGGATAAAAAATGTTCTGATGTCAATAAATAATTTCAATTATACGTTTTTGGTGGCACATTATTAACATGGATAAAAACAGATTCACTTTCAAATATTACACTTTTCAATCAACAACAGTTAATAGAAATGAATCTTGCAGGGAGGGTCAGGTCAAACTCTCTTTTGTTCCACTGGCTACGGTTATGTTTGGTACGCTCACAGTTGAAAATAAGAAAAGATTTGAATGAATTTAAATTGAGACTTGACTTAGAAAAACAAAAATATTTTATACGATTTTCTTTACATTCAAAACTGAAGTATTTTAAGTTATTAAAAACCAAAATAAAAATATGCTATCATTTATTAAATATAACAAATTGGAATCGTAACAAATATTTACAAAATTTTGTTAAGTAACTTTAGAAATAGAACATGGAAGATGGAGCAAAGTTCCATTTTAGAACCGTTTATGTAAATTATGCAGTCTAAATTTAATTGAAGACGAATATCATTTAATATTGATTTGTCCATTTTATTCCCAACTCAGATTTATTTATATTCCTAAGTTTCACTACACATTGTCTTCTTTAAAGGGCAGGTTCACCCGAAAAAATTTTCTTCTTTATATGTTTTAGTTTGTAATTAAAAGTATATTTAGCCCTGTTTCAGAATTTTTACAATTCATTTTACCTATCATAACTATTTTATGAAATAGACGAAAATTGCTAAGTGGGGGGTAGTTCAAATTACAAGATAGAATCCCTATTCTTTTACATACAAATTGTCTGAAAGAGGGGTATTTTAAATAAATTGTGAAAAATTAACGGTTGTTCTAAAAATATATAGAAAAATACTATTCTTGTGTGTTTTAACCAAAATTGTTAATTTCTGATGTCTTTATATAGTGTGAAGTAGCCATTTTTATTTGATAATAAAAATTACCCACTTTGCTATTTTGTGTGTAAAAGAATAGGGATGGAATCTAGCATTTATTTTTATATATTTTTTTAATTCATGAGACTCAAGGGGAAAATATACTAAAAATTTCCAAATAGGCTTGAATATACTTTTTATGATTAACTGAAACATATAATGAATAATAATTTTTTTGGTGAACCTGACCTTTAAATACGTTTATTCTATTATTTTTGAACTGTAGATTACTCAAAGCAGTAACTAAACATTAGGAAAAAAATGTTTACTTCCATCTTGTTTATACAATGACAATAAAATAATATTTTATTTTGTATTTTATGATAACCGTTTAATAATTAAATGAAGCATCTTTATTCTACGTTTTGTCAGCCGGTGAGTCGTCGGTCGGACCAACCGAACGAACTAATTTAACGATGTAAGATAAGTAAACGGAATTGGGCAAGCCAATAAAAACGAAAGGCGGCCATATAATGCAAAATTTAATAAATATGTTAAACGTAACAGTAGAGAAAATCCGACTAAGATCGGAAAATCAATCAAATAGCCACTAGGATTAAGCCCTCATCTGCAGACGGTTCCGTTTCTGGGTCTACCCTTCGTCAGTACAGCTTTAGGGCGAAACCAGTAATGATAACCGTATTGCCAAAACGTAAGTTTTTATAACGTTGGCCAGATATATGCAAATTTCAGGGAATGCTATACATGCCTTTGTTAGAATTTTGTCAACAGGCAAATATATGTAAGATGTAATATACAGTATAGCGTATTATACCGAAGTCTCAATGTGGTTGGGAAAACCCCTAAGTAGAGATTCTATGCTCAAACTAAATAAAAAATACTGACGGAAAAAGTATAGCATAAGAATCAAACATCATCGTAGTCTTCTCCCGAAATTTCATCAACTAGCAAAGGTTCACCGGAACATAATTCTCATGTTCATAATGATGTAAGCTATCCATTTGTATGTGATGATAAAAAATATAAAACGATGCATTTTAAACTTACCGAAACACGATTGAACATCACAGGGTCTTTCCTCAAACACATTTTGGCCTGTGCATAAACCGCCAGAACACTGCCTATATCGTGGCTGTTTAGCGCTTCTTTCACATGATGGTTGGCAATCAGACCATTCGCTCCAAGAACCTATGTTATCCATTATCACGTAAGATGCTTTGAAACCTGCTTCAGTCTCACTTGCATCAGAGTGGAATTTCAGGAGTATTTCATTACCACTACTCTCGATTCGAGATGGAACTGATGAGCCGCAATATCTACAAAATTAAATCACACACACACACATCAAGTATAAATTAATTTCAAGCAATGATTTACAGGGTCATCGTGTCAGGGTTCAATATTTTGACATTAAAAATGTCACCAGGCCTAAAAAATAACACTTTGCCTTTTGCCAACACCCCATAATAAAATCTCGCTCAAACGCCGTTGTTCCTTTATTCTGTAAGTCCGTTGTTAAGTAATACGCCATTTCACGGTTTCAACTGCGCATGTGTGTTATCAAGGTCAAATATAAAACTAATAAAACCTCCTTGATGAAAGGAATATAATTGCCGCGCGTCGTTTTTTCACTTGACCTTAATCTGCGCATGCGCAGTTGAAACCGTGAAATGGCTTATTGCTTTCCGTTTTGTAACCATGTCGGTGATATTTAATTTTAAATACTTGGTTTTTCTGTAGAAAATAATAATTGTTGGCTTTTTTTAACTTTTCCGAGAATATATTCTTTCATTTAGTCCTTCATTAGTATCGATGCCTCTTATGGTTTGCTAGGTCTACTTCGGTATATATTCAATAATGTAATATAGTGGCAAGTGGAGACCTTTTTTGGACTCCAAAATGGCAGCCAAAGATGATATTTAGAACATTTATTTTCAAATCATCAGCGTACTGATATGAAAACAATTGTAAACCCACTTTTTCATCCCACAACTTCAAAATATAAGTCTATAACCAAACTATACTTACCTTTCACCTTGGTTGTTAATGTTTCCTGAACGTATCTCCAAGTAGTCGTAAAGGCATTCTTGTTGGTGCTCAATAGAAAACACTTCAAATGTTAAAACAATGGTGGAGCCGACTTGACCCTATGTAAAATTTAACAAAATGTACCGGTAAATTCAAAATATTTCATATTATAATAATGCTTAATTGGAATAGGCTTCCACGATGTTTTTTTTCCATGGAAAGCATCCTTGCAACGTAACATACCTGTCTGAAAAGGTGTACAATATAGTATAGTAACATAGTAATAGTATAGTAATATGTACAATATTTTTTGCAGCATGATTGTTGATGACAATTGACAATTATATTCTAGACCAAACATTTAAACTGCACTAATTGATTGAAAGAGTGCCACGTGATTAAAATACACTATTTATTTATTGGCATTTTCATGACGTCATTTTGCGAAATAGTATAACATTTTGTGAAGTGACGTCACTGACAAATTTAATGAGAAACAAGTCGGTGTTCTGCGATGCAACGGAAAATAACTTTGAGTGTAGCTCGGCGGAGCATCTACAGGCAACCATAAATTTCATGTCGGACTAGTAAAAATATAAAAAAAAAATGTTTGATCTAGAACATAAAAAAATATGTGGCCTAGCTTCGAGTTTCTTTAAGACTACGGACTTTGTTGTGCCTCCAAATAGTATTATTCACTTCGGAGCTGTGCCAATCATTGAATAGTACTATTTTGGAGGCACCTCTGCCCATCCTTTTAACCAAAAACTCTCAAGATAACGTATATTTGTATACTACATTCGTTTTTAATTTATTCTTAGAAATTCACTCGTCGAAACTGTAATTTTTCTACATAAATGTATTCTTTTTTATTATTAGTACTGTTTTTATGTACGCTTTAACGTATACAAACTTATAATGATAACTTACAGATATTAAAATGATACAATCTTGATCATCTTCATAATTTTGTGGGTAATTTGTAGACATGATCACATCATTAGAAGCAGTAAGTTGATAAGCACAACCTTCAAATAAAAATATATCAAATCAATAATAATCATAAAAATAATATCCGTGTCCATTATGATGTCGTGTGTGGGCCTACACTGTACTGCTGTCTTAATTACCCTACTGGAATAAGTCCTATTAGGCCTATACTAAGAATTTCATTAGCTATCATTGCATTCGTTTTTTTTAGCTTAAAGTATAAATAGTATTATTATTATAATTCAAGTATAGTATATTAGGAAGATTTCGCAAGTTCACGAAATACAAAAACGGATACGTCATGAATCCAATCAGTTTGTAATGAATTTTCCAGTTTGGTTTTAAGATGTGCGCTAACAAGTTGAAGACAATCAAAGCAATACAAAGATGCAGAATCGTGACTTGCGATTGGTTGGTTGGAAGTTTGCGTTGCTTTGACCTTAGTAACACACATGCGCAGCTAAAACCGTGAAAGGGCTTATTAAACAAGTTTTCGCAAGCTCCATAGCTCTGATGACGACCAGACAACGACTATGTAAAAGCTCCCTCTATTATACTCTTTGAAAACAATTTGTAAAAATAATATATTACTTAATTGATTAATCTGGAGTTGCTCATTGGAATTAACGAGAAAATTTTGGACAGTGAGTTGACAGACAATCATGGGTCTATAAATTAATTTAACACTATTATAACTTAAAACAGGTGATAAAATATCAAAGATTATAATCGCATACAAACCTCGATTTGCTGGTTCTGGAATCTCACAAAGAGTTCCTGAAAATCCTTCCCTGCAAACACAGTTGCATTGTGGTCCAACGTAACCGTCGTTTTGACACTGTAACAATTCACCACAGGATGCTGTTATGTATAAGAACATTCATTTGTAGTTAAACAATAAATATAACAAAAACCATAACATTATTTGATATAAAATTTCACATGAATTTAGGATAACATTACGACGGATGTTGTGTGATATTCTTATGATTTCTCGTCATTTTAGTAACGTACATGTATAAATATAATTAATATCAGTTTTTAATCCTTATTTTGTTTCCTTAACGTTGACCTGATGGAAGAATTAACTTAAAGTTTAGAGGGAAAGCAAGAACTTCTTCGGTTTAAGAACATTGCTTTGAAAACCGTTTTATCCTCACACAATCACAGTGGCGTTTCTAGGGTTGGTTAGGGTGCTCAATAGGTAAAAAATAAAATTAATATATAAATAAGAATCCCCAAACCACTTCAAAAGAAATGAGAACCCCATGAATCCACTAACCCCTTTAAAAGAAATGAGAACCTCTTTGAGAGGAAAGGAAGTATAATATCAGAGAAAAAGAGCCACAAAGTACGGTAAATCATACAGAGGCAATTATGTTTTTTGTTTGTTAAAATTCCATCAGTTGTGTGAGTTTGGTAAGGTATTTTAGTGTGTGTTCCTTCCTTGAGTTTTCCGTTAGTACGACGGGGTACAAAGTTTATACTGATTAGAAAACAAGTCTTCAAAACTGCGTTATCCTTTGTACATCACACTAAAATATTCCATTCCTATTTTAAATAACTTATTGAAACTGTTTTTTTATTTACCGTTGCAGTTATAAATAAAATTTGCCAGTTTTATGTCGTAGAATGTTAGACCAGCTCGATTATCCAGTTTCCACTCATCAATCAAATTTCGTGCTCGAATAGTATTCTGACCATTTTTCGAAAAGTACTGAAAAATGAAACGAAAACGTTTTTATTGAGAGGCATTATTACATTAAAGAAATATAGCTTTGAATGTATGACATACGCACCCCTTTCTACGTACCGGGGAGGGGTGTGGTGCGTACGTACCCACTGCGCATCCCCCACCTACGGGCCTGGGCTCGTTAACCAGTTCTCTAGAGTAGGGAAGTTTATAACACTATCTATATAAAGGTTATAGCTATTTTGCTTGCAATTCTATTTTTATTATCCCAATTATTATAGGCCTAATGACTAAAATTATCATGTACAAAGTATTATACCCTGGCTAGGTGGTTAATGTTTTCGCTTTTTACTCCCGATTTGTTCAAATTCTGTCGGGAGTATTCCCGCAACCAAAGCAACTTCACCCCTAACTCTCATTGTGAGTGTTGAAAACTATGTTTATGTGGTGTGAAACAATTGCCACTTTTCCAATATTAGGCCTACGGTGATGATTTGTCGACAATCCTCAACCACGTTCATTCATTTCTTCATTCATTCCTTCATTCATTCGTTCATTCATGTGTTCATACATTCGTTCGTTCATTTATTCATTCATTAAAATAAAATTTTCAGCAAAAAAAGGAGCCTACAGAGAAAATTATATGTCTGATAAGATAACACACTAAAGGAAAGTTTAAAGGGTCGGAAAAAATCAAAATATAAAATACTTACCTTTGGTCCATAATGCATAATAGAGCCAGTGTCATACTGCACACCGTCTGTGATAATTTCATGAACTAGGAATTTGTCGAAGTTTCTAGATTGTCCATCCTGGATGTTTTGCGTCATAATCTCAATGTAGTCGTCACGATCGTAGCGTGAATGTTCGTGGATGAAGCCTAAGCTGTGACCGATCTCATGAATAATTGAATTCACCTAAATAAATATTAATTAAACACACAAAGGTAACCATTTTTTAATATTACTATTACTATTACTATTACTATTACTACTATTACTATTACTATTATTACTATTACTATTAAAATAATACTATTAATATTAAAATAATACTATTATTATTATTTAGTAATTACGTCATAGTTATTTATTCAACGTTAATATTTTTGATAACGTCGTGGTCTATATAACTCATATGACAACGTTGATGAAACGCCAGCCTACTTATTATAAAGCAATATGTTTATTTAACAATAATTTTCAAATATTGCTTGTACCACAAACACAATAATTGCTTAATATATAAACAAATAAAAAAAATAATTATATGATGATGATGATGATGATGATGATGATGATGATAATGACGATGATGATGATGATGATGATAATGATGATGATGATGATGATGAGGATGATGATAATGATGATGATGATGATGGTTGTGGTGGTGTCAATGATGATGATGATGATGACCACGACGATGACGACGACGATGATGATGATGATGACGATGACGTCGACGACGACGACGACGACGCCAGTGATGACGATGAAAGTGACAAAGATAATTTTATTTTTAACTTACATGCTGGCATCCACCTCCGATGGACACCAATTGAGGGCCTGACGTCACGACTCTGCCTACTGATGACCAGCATCTATAGAAAAAAAATTGAAATACATAGTGACAATACTAGTGACAATACTAATGACAATACTAGTGGAAATACTATTGGCAATACTAGTAAGCGCCAAAGGCCTATTTAAAGGTGCATTTACATCAGATCCAGTTTCGAATCGGAACAGCTAACGATGCGAAGGCGTTTGTCACGTATTTCAATCAACCCTTTCACCGTTTCAACTACGCATGATCGAGATGAAGGTCAAGTCATAGAAGCGGCACCGCGGCGGTAATTTCTATTTTTGCGGCGGCGCGGCGCGGTGAATTCTCAACTTAATTCACCAGATCGG
>JAOTQE010127766.1:0-12276 GCA_025631205.1 Nesometra sesokonis
AAATCCTATGACAAATTGTAGATATATGTGTATACTTCCATATTGCAAAGTTTCATTGAAATCCAATGTAGCATCTCCGAAAAAAGTTGTAAATACTTTAGTATAAAATGAGATGCGAAATTGATCTCTGACTGGAAGGTCAACTGAGGTCAAATCCTGCGGATTTTTAAAATTTTTTGTATAACGTATCAATGAAACATAACTTGCATAAAAAACTCAATTATTTAGGAAAAGTGTTTTCTCACGTGTGTCTCCCCTTAAGCACTAAAAATTGAAAAGTTCTCTACTGTGGGAGTGGGTACACCCCCTCCAAAACTCTTTACTAATGCTTCTCTCCCTCACTCTCGCGTATCTGTAGATTATGTGTCTACCACGACATGGCGTTGTAGCTTCGTGATTAACATGCTTGACTTCCAATCCCGAGATTTTGGATTTGAACCAAGATGCACACTAGGTTCTTTCCAACTGTTTATTTAACTAATAGACAATTACTGGTGGATCCAGGCTTAAAGCTCCAGACATTGCATTCATTTTATTTTTTTTTTAAGTTTAACTTTTCCTTATTATATACAATTCTATTTAAAGGGGAACTCCGGGATTAAAATTTCTGTTGATATACCTATAGAACAATTAGTTGTGACCAATCTGACAGAAATTTACAACATTAGGACAATGAGATAATGAAGGAAAACACTATCCAAAATGGGTCTTAAATCAAAAAAGTGGGTCTACTACTCATATTACACAATGCTAAAGAATAGGAAAATTACAGATTTTGAAAAGGCTGTGCTTGGAAACCGTAAAAAATCACATTAAAAATTACCTGTTCTGGTGTGAATTTGGCTGATCTGTCCATTCAGGCGAGTTATATCTGTAAATTGATTTTGGTTTTCAAGCACAACCCCTTTAAAATCTCTAAGTTTCCTATTCTTTAACACTGTGTCATTTGAGTAGTAGACCCACTTTTGATTTGGGACTCACTTTGCAACATGTTTTTAGCCATTATATCATTGTCCAAATGTTGTGAAATTTTTTCAGTTAGCTCACAACTACTTGTTCTATAGATTTATCCATGGAAATTTTAATCCCAGAGTTACGCTTTAAATGCTTCATGTGAATAAATATAACTTGAATGAATTAACAACGCAACTACCTAAGCCTCATAATGATGGTTTATAACGCATGATGTAGACCACACCCTGTAAGTGAGGAGAAAACTGTTAGATTCGACATGAAATAAAAATTTAAAAAAAACAAAAACAAAATCATACTGATGGCAGCAGATGACAACAAATTGGCAACACCTAGCCTTGATTATTTACATTGTTTTTTCTTTAATTTTATTACTGTATAGCTCAACTATAACAACTAAACATGTTGAATCATCCTTTGCTAGCAGTTATTATGATGCCTATTAGTCCATATATGATAAAAATACAACTCCAATGTATCATTTTATATTACTTATTATTATTCTGATTAACAGATTTATACTATATTTGATTTAATTGGCAGTATTGCAATAAACAGTATCTTGCAGAACAAATATTTCCAATGATGACATGACCAGTGTCGAAATATTGAATCAAAATACAATGGCGCGTAATCTCGTTTCTTAGCTTTTTACATAAATATATCTGTTATATAAAATTATGTACAGTTAACTCTCCCAAAATCGACCACCCTGAAAACTGAATTTTTCGCTAAACCAGACATTTTCTAGTCCCAAAATTATAAATCCAATGTAAACTTGCGTAAATTTGACTCTCTCTAAACCAGACATTCTTGAAGTCACAAAGTCATGAAACCAATGTAAAGAGGTAAACTTAACCCTCTCTAAAACAAATCTTTTTAATGTCGCAAAATCATGAAACCAATGAAATCGTTGGTAAACTTGACACTAATTGAAAATGGACGGTGCACATGGTGGTCGCTGCTGGGAAAGTTGACTGTAAGTAGGCCTACAAAAATCATGTTGTCCAAGCACAGAATTGTTTAAAATTTAAGTGGTCAGAAAACCTTTTTCTTTTTTAGTATATGTACCTGTTACTGTATGTTCTGAAACAAAACGTATATTTAAAATTTGGGATAAACTTACTATTTTCAGGATAATGTTATTATAATTTTTCAAATGAATGGATTTTGCCAAAAAATCTTTAAAATCTGAAATTAAAAAACTCTGATTTTCGAAATTTTGGGCTTGGCAACATGAAACTTTTTAGGCCTAATATAAGGTGGCTTGAGATTCATATTTAGCGACAGTCTACATACTTTATTATAATAAACTATCAGTGCATATTTTACAATAGGCGCATATAATTATTTGGTCACTTCCAAATTATTAACACATGGATGTTGGATAAAAGAACATTTTTTTAGTAAACTACGCAACATAATATACTAAGGTTTTATACAAATTATATGAATCATAAAATAGACAAGACAATATTAAACTATGTAATTCATGAGCAAGGAAAGGGTAAACATTACATTATAAAAATTAACATTGTCTTTACGAGGAAACAGGAGTAAATTGCCAATTCTGATTGTCGAACAATTTATTAAACAGCTCTATAACAGGGTCATTTTTCATCATCTTCATCATCATTATCACTGGCTGACTATACTGCGATGCGCACTAGAGACAAAATCGACAAATGAACTTAAAACGTGCGTTACAAACAATGCAATCATTCTTATTTTTAATTTATTAACTATCTATCCTGCATCAAAAATTTCTCATCAATCAAGATCCATTTTTACTGTCGAATCAGGCTCAGATGGCTCCTCCTCTTTAACCTGCGCTGATGGGTCCACTGACGTCCCATCCTCCATCTTTACATCTGTTGTATTTTCTCCAGCTTCTTCAGTCTTTTCTTTTTCTTTCTCTTTCTCTTTTTCCTTATCTTTTGGTGGCTCTTCTTTTGGTTTGGGTTTTGATTTTGTAACAATTGGTTCACAAACTGCTTTTAAGAGCTGTCAAGACAAATGTTCATAATTTATATTAATGCACGGTTAAAGTAAATAATATTATATGACACCTAGATAGATTACTGCAATCTGATTGGTCGATCATTATTGATCATTTGGCCCATTTCATGGTGACATCATGAATCGTACAATTTTGGATCCATTTACTGTGAAATTTTATATCCATACGTTTGCTCCATTGCACGCTCGCCGAGACGTGAAAACGCTCACATATTGTAACATGCATGATATGCGACAATGACCGAGCCACGCCCAGTTGCATTGTATTAATTGTGTACTGCACTAGCGCTATCACATGTATGATCTATGTAACCTCTGACACGGTCGGTAAACAAACATGGTGGGGACAGGGTTTGTTTTGATGACAGACGAGGATTTAAAATGCAAGTCCCTTCTCACTTGTTTCTAAATTCATAAAATGTCAAATGCCAAGGATCTATTTACATGTAGGAGGTGTCGTATAAAACAAATAATGAATGTTTTTTTCATTCGTGCGATAGACAGAATATTTCATTTGGTAAAAGATGATACATTGAACTCGGCTACGCCTCGTTGAATAGATCATTTATCTTTCACCTCATGAAATATTCTGTCCATCGCACTCAAACATTTTGCTTAAGAATGCCTAACAATTACTGCTGCAACTACTAGGATAATAGGGAGCTTTTGAAACATGACGATGTGGAACATTGAATGTAGCAATGCCACTGTGGCAGAACTACGTGTCCAGGCCACACACTAGCAACAATAATGCAGGAATGTAATTATGCTGGGAAGAGGTGGGTGAGGCCACCCACCCTAAAAATGATCTAACCACCCCAAAGCTTACTTTAAGGCCTTCCACCCAGCCTAATTCCAACCTACCACCCAAACTAACCATATGAAAAAGGTAAAATAATTGTTTTTAATAATTTTACCACCCACCCTTACATTGTTTCCACCCACCCTTGGAGTTTTCTAGCTGTATCCCTGATAATGGTGGAGCTGAGGTTTATTAGCATGTAATATCATAATCTCCGCTGTAATTATAGACAATAACTAGGAATAGTTTCTATACATTAATGACAATTTAACTTTTTTTTTGCCTTTTATCGCCTATCAAGCTCTAAAGTTTGTTAATTCACACGCTTGTTACATCTTGTGTCATTGCTGACATCAATTAATAATAATAATTAGACATTAATATTGCCCCAATTTGAATTCAAATTAAATCATCAAAGGCGCAGAGAGGACTAGATGTTGCACAGTCAATAACTTGCTACTCCCCTAAGGGTCACATCATGTCCTATGCAGCTATTATATTAGCGCACATCCTTCTCTCCACGACAAGGGGTCATGCATGGATCAGTACACCAGGGTAACCGCCTACGCGTCTTGAAAGATGTACTGGGTTCTTTATAGTGTACGTGAGGAGTTTGCGTACACTGGGCCTACAGTTTCATAGTCCTTATCCGAGTTCCCCTGCTTTACCGCTCAGCCATACAACTCGCATAATTGTACGCAAAATGTAAACTCGCACAACAGCGATCATGACCGAGTGGGTTCTTATTTTATTCGTGTTCAACATGCACTTTGTTACAAATCGAAAGCGCTCTAATGAAATGGATAAATGTGTCTGGTAGAGTATGGCAAACTTGGCTCATAAGGCAGAACCAGTTAGGCAAAATGCCACCAAATATTGCTCTAAGCATCTTTAAATCCAACATTATTTCATGTCATTTGGAATAACATATGAATTAAATGCTACTATTCTAAATAAAATATAAACGACAAGTATGACAATAGCTCACAAAATTTACTTGCCAGTTGGGTAACCTATTTCTAAATTTTTATTTTTACTTAACCTAATAAAGTAATAACAGACGAATATGGGAGATGTTATGGCAAAACCAAGTTGTAGCAAAAAATTTTAAAAATCAAATTTTGGGAAGGTTGGAATTTGACAACTAAGTGTTTTTTAGGCCTGATAATGACAACAGCAGTGTGGTGAACATAATAATATTTTAAACATACCCCAATCTCTGCCTGTATTTGTGCGACAGTTACAACAGGATTTTCCGTAATTGGTACTTGATTCTGTTTATTCCAGCTTTCATCCCTCCATTTTGTCTTCTCATTTAGTTTCTTTTCAACTTTGTCCATATCAGCCTTGTCAAGATGGTCATATAGTTCATCCTATTAATGATAGTAGAATAGACGTTAATAGATAATTATCAACAATATTAAAATAATCACAGTTGTAGTAGTACATGCTTAAAACCATACCTTTGAAAATAAAACACCCTCCTACTAGGTGGTTCTTCCATGTTAAATAACTTAGGAAGATCTACCTAGTGGCACATAGAACTACCATGTAACTAGGTAGAATATGTGTTGATGTTATTGATATCTTAAGGTCAATAAGTATTTGTTTGTTATCATGTCAGTTATATTAATGGCTGTATTATTATTATGTACTTGTAGGGCATTGTTGACTGTATCCTTGGTAGTCTCCCTTAAGATAGCTGACCTTGTGTTAATTTCGAGGTGTATAGGTTTCGGTTATATTGGGATAATAATTAATAATAATTTTACAATAACTTTTCCAATACAAGCTGGGGTATTTGAGCATGGCTGGCGGAGATCTTTGGAGTGAGGTTAAAACTTCTAACCTAAAGCCAAAATTGCACTGGGTTTGAAAAGGGAACATTTTACCAAGACAACTGGTAACATTACAAGGTTATATTTTACCATTGTTCACACTTGGATCAATAGGCATGGCTAGTTTTACCACAAGTACGATGTGTCTGAAACCTGAAAAATGCAGGCTGCGCCATCTGACTACCCCAATTGTATGGTGTACTGCTAGATTTTTAAATTTAAATATATGTTAAACTTACCCCATATTTATAAGATTGTAAAATTTTGTCATAGTGGACGATTGCCTTCCCTAATACTTCAAATGCTTCGGGTCGATCAAGACTTTCCTTAAACCTCATCACCACCGGATCTCCCAGTTTCTGCAAAAACAAATTGTGAACTTTTAGAACAATAGTGTTGCTATAACTTATACCCCATTCAGACTAGCATTGCATTGCGATCGATTGGAGCAATTGCGACAACCAATGGCACCAATCGCAAAGTATAATCATGTGTGAATGCTCATCAATAGTTATCAATATCGCAATTGTTACTGGTTGCAATCGGTTGTTACAATCTTTATTACTCCCGATTACCATGGAATCCGATCGCAACAAATTCCACAGGCACTGATTGGCTGAGGTCAGGTCCCTCTATCGCCGAATAAACTATGACAACACATTCTGTGATATGTATTGTTACGAAGTAAAATGCGTGTATGAATATGTTTGTAATTTGCGATTGGGAATTGGATTACCACCAATTACATCGCAACTGATCGCGATGCGATATGTACGATGCTAGTCTAAATAGGGTATTGGTGGTTAACATGCATGCCTTCCAATCCCAAGGTTTTGGGTTCGAACTTGGGTGACCACTAGCTTATTTCCCATGACCTAATTTTGCTGCTCCTTAAATCTCATAAATAGGCAGTTTAAACCAAAATATGTTAACTTCAACGGATGATGTCAGAATTTATACATAAGTGGGTGGAAGTGCATTAAAAACTACAATTTCCAGATTTAACATGCTCTAGAGAATCCTAGTTATCGTTTTTTCGCATGCGCATTTCGATCTGTTTACAAAATGAGCGGAACTCATCGCGGTGAAGTTAGCGTTTTTCATCAAAAACTACTTATTGAGACTTTAGAAAGTATGACGTAGTTTCCATTCTGTAGGTAGCGAGAAAACTTGATATTGCATGAGACAAAACATTCTTTTTTTAATTGTAAATTTTCACAAATATGGCATGCGGTCACTCTACAGAATACTGATAATATTTTTAAAAAGTATTTAATGCTGAAGATGAGGGATGGGTTATACGAACATTGATTTATTCACAAATATATTAATTCAGTCGTATGAGATTTATCTGGTTTACACCGACTCAAGAACGTAGCTATTGTGGGATTCAATGTATCAGATGGTAATTTGAACCAGTTTAACCACAAAGCCTATGTAGTTTATTGTAAAAATGCAGCAGCAAATCCTGTTGAAGGCATTTTATCACAATTTTGATAACAATTTATTGATTGATAGATATGTTACCTTTAGTTCTTCAAGTTTCTTAATGTAAACATTCTTTTCTACATCCTCGCCTTCTTCATACAACCAGTTCTCAGTATCGTCTAATAACTTGGAAAACTTTGAACGATCCTACAAATAAAATGTTTATTGGATTTTATAAAATAGAATAACATAATTACTGTTTTTTTCTTTTCACAGTAAAATCATATGGAAGTATGTTTATTATTCAACAAACAAAATTTGTTTTCAAGGCATAAGTAAATGCATTACATTGCATACACAAGATCAGATAATGTTTTATCTTCATTGAGCCTAGACAGACTTCACCACAACCCAACACCAGTTTCTAAGCACATCTACTTAAATGAATATAAGTAGATCTACAGATACAGGAACCAGATTGGACATAATCTGTCCCTGGATCAACAACCTCAATAGACTTCAAACACCTTGATCTCAAATCCTAGTAAGACACTAGAGTCAAGATAAGGTCAGTGAAGATGTAAAGAGGAGTTGAGCCAGAAATACTCAGAGAATGGATAAACAGTTACATCATATCAATGTGAAATAATTATATTTTAAGCTACAGTTAAACTTGCCTAAGTCAAATATAGTCTTGCATTAAAAACAAATGTGATTTTTAATGTTAATCGAAAACAAACCATTCTGGCACAAATAAATTCAACTCGGAAATTTACGGATGCGTATGAACCCTGTATATAAATTCAATGGTATTAAATTTCAAAGTTCTGGGGAGGAGAGTTACCCAAGTTCTACTATGAGATTATCAATGTTTAATTCAATAAAGGTTTTTTTATAACTTACATCTTCCTTTATGTATTTTGTTAACTGATCATGAATCTTATCTCTCATTTCATATACATATTCCTCTACATTATTCCTGGCATGACTCTTGTCCCTTTCAAGTTTATCATTTGCTTGCATCTTAAACTGAAATAAATAACACAAAATTAAATAAACTACATGATTAAGGGTACAATGATATGATGGTGTTTCCAGCTGTTCCAAACATGATGCCACATGTCTTACAGGGGTGGATCCAGGATAAGACAAAAGGGGGGGGGGGCACTATTCCTGGTCCTAGTGAATGTGGTTGCCAGTTTGACTATTTCCCCACTTTTGGGTGTTGTGGTGCCGTTATTCGCTCAAATTTGTGTCTATTTATGCTTTTGGAGTCAATTTTAGACACGGCGCTCCTAATATAAAGGGGGCACAACTACGTTTGCCGATTGTTGGGGGGGGGCCGCGGCGGCTGCGAAACCCCCTACCCCCACCTAAATCTGCGCCTGTTTTATAATCATAGATACAGTATAAATTGTGTAAAAAAATTATTATGATGTCATATTTCAAAAAAAAAACTAGATTCAAGATCCAAGAAATTCTATTTGTCTTCATAAAATATATAATTACAAATAAATTCTGGCTGTCTCACTCTCAGATTATGAACTCATGAAAATAAAACAAAAAGAGCAGGGTGTTTGCTGGTGTGATTGTGAGGTGTTTCTCGAATAAGGGCATAACATGTTGGTATGAACAGTAAAAGAACATTCAATAACCCATTAAAAAAAAAGTAAAGTGGCTACCCTAACATTCTGAAAATGCTCTCAGAATTTTGTGTCAGAGCTGTTGAGACTGTACATTTATTCTCTTACTCTAAACAACTTCACTTACTTCCGTTTCACAATATTCAGTCAGGATGGACGACGGTGGCTCATGGACCATTGATTCTATTACCAAATCATGCTGTTTAGTGGTTTTCTTCTTTTTCTTTGCTTCTTTTTTTACTTCTTCCTTTTTATTATTTTCTTCTTTTGTTGCATCCCCTGCAGATGCCTGTTCCCCTGCAGGTGCCTGTTCTCCGTTTGGTTGAGAAGGTTCATCAACATTCATTGATTCATCCTCCGTGCTAGCTGGTGTTGCAGGTGGCTCAGTAGGAGGCTAAACAAAATATAAAATCACAAAATAAGATGAGTTATATATTTTTTCTTAAAGACTTATAAACTGTAATAGTCTATAGCGTTCTTTAGTTTTAACTTTGCGCTTAGTACAGGATCGTTTAATTTGTAATTATTTGTAAACACATATTTAATTCTGTAAACTGTTCTGTTAACGACTAGATAGTGAACTTCCATAGACTACATAGCCTCAAAGTGCAAGTCCATGGAAGCGCCTTCTATTGAAGGACATGTCTAGAATCCAACCAATCAAAACGTGTTACCTTTTAGCGCTGTTGCTACAACAAAATTGCGCCCAAATCTTTCATAAAAGTTTTAAATTTATCTATAAATGGAAGTAATTTTAACCCAAATATAAAGATATTGACAACATAGAATATATGCAACACATGTAAATAATTTGTATGACAAAGGAATATTAAAGTAAAATAATTTTAAAAAGTTATTATTGAACTTAAATGTTTGTGACGAAGGCTGACGACCATCAATAGTAGGCACCTACATGGGATAGCAATTCTACAGTTTTATGTTCACTATCTAGCCGTAAATAATATATCTATGGGTGCAGTCTATTAAAGTCAAATATGTTACATTAAAAGAGAATCTAAAGAAGCATGGCATCATCATTTATTATGTAGGTACCTGTTACTGTATTGTCAATAACATGACACTTCCCTCTGAAAAAATAACATCCTCTGACTAGGTAGATCTACCATGTTAAATTACTAGGGAAATCTACCTAGCACCACAGAGAACTAGTAAGGTAGTATATAATTACCCTGTCTGTTGATGTTATTAATGCCTTAAGGATTTTTTATAAATAATAGCTGTATTTTCCTATGTATACTTGGTGAGCATTGCTGACCATATGCTTGATAGTATCCCTTGATATGGTAGATTTTATAGGGTTAACACTGTTAACTACCTTTGTCTACCTTGTCACTACCATTATCTACAATGTTAACAGAGTTATTTTTTTCAAGGGATTTATTTTCTATATTTAAATTTCTCTGTAACTTTTCTTTTGTTTCTTACAATTTCAGAGATATTTTTATGTATTTCTTACAATTATTAGGATAATTTTATGTACTTAAATAATTGGAAAATGTGAGAATTAAAAAAAGGCTGATCACGATTTTGTCAACAGTCTATTTAGGCCTAATAATCAACTATTAATATTCCAATTGTCTACTAACCTCAGTGGCTGGTTTATCATTATTAGCAGCAGCAGTAGGAGCAGCGGCTGGTGGATCCTGATCCGTTTCCATTGGTGTTTCGGTATCCTTTTTATCAGTCTCATCATTAGCCTCTTCGGATGGCGCTAACTTCTCAATCATTGATGCAGACGACACCATGAAAATGCCATGCCCATCAATTCGTACCTTCACTTTTAACTTGGAGCATTCATCGTCAAAACCTGGTTTCACATTTAAAATTTTAAATTTTCCTGCAATGAAAGAGAAGCAAGTTTACAAATGTGTATCATCTAGCTCTCTTTCTGGGAGCCGATGACGCAGCAGTTGAATTTTGGAATTTAAACCACAACGTTGGGGGTTCATGGCTCACTCTGATTGGTTGCTTGTGTTCTTCATCAAGAAACTTTACCTATGTTGTGTTACTCCACCCAGGAGTATAAGTGGGTACCTGGAAGGTACAATGGCATATGCACCGATTACAGCTCCGACACTGTGGAATGGACTGTGTTCCATAGGCGTTTGTCCCATTGACTGCTTAGAGGCCTTCACATTAAACGATATATAAATGTCACATATTATTATTATTTCTTATATAGAATGATATATAGGGAGAGATATTTTCTGCCAGAGAGACAAACAGTTCTAAGATAAAGTGAACAAATAATTTTGATTAGTGCATATCTTACCAATGTTAAGATCATGATAGTTAAAGTTGCTTGTCTTGGAGTAAGTTGCTTGTAGTTCAAATGATTCACGTCGATAAAATGTTAACATCTTTGAAAATGGTACAGCATGGTATTGTGGGAATATTTCAGCAGTTCTGCAAAAAATGGAAATAACATAACAGAATATGATTAACCTCATAGTCCGGGAGCTGGTGGAGATTTCTTTATCATTGCGAGTACAAAAGGTCTGAGGCATAGAATGTGTCAATTAGGGTCCCGGGACTAACGAATGGCCTTTCTTAAGTTCTCACTCCTGTACCAACTCCCGGGAGGGGGCATTCAAAGTGCCCCTAATATCGATTTAATTATCATAGTCGAGTACATGAATGAAACCAACGCTAAAATGTTCACTTTTATGGTTTAATTAAAGATTCATAATTCTTAAGTGTCAACTCCTGTACAAAGTCCACTTAAGAAAGCCGCTAATTAACGCTAATTAGCACTTTAATTATCATGGTCGAGTACATCGATGAAACCTTTGACAATACAATTAGCATATTCACCTGACTAAGAAAACCCAATTCTTAAGTGTCAAAGCCTGTACAATGACCCCTTAAGAAAGGGTCAAAGGTCAATATTTGTAATATCTCGATATAACTACAGTCAAACCTCCCGATACCGGACACTCTCAAAACCGGAATTTACGAAAAACCGGACTTTTTTTGAAGTCCCAAATTTTGCCTATTCTTATTGTATTACAATTTATCATGAAAACCGGAATTATGAATTCCGGAATCCGGACAAATTACGACGTCCGGAACGCGAAAATTACCTTCAGAAAACCGGAATACTAGTCAAAAAAACACGGATAATTCGCGGAATAAGCCGCAGTGTAAGCTCGAAGCCACGTGCACTTCATCGCTTAGTCAATTCAACCCATTTTACAGCACACACGGCGGCAGCATTCAATGACGCGCCTCCGCTACACAAAAGACTGGGCGTGTTACTCAACGACACGACTTCACTGTGTGATTAAAATTCATATTGTGTGATTAATAAAGTGTGGAAATCGTTTTTGTCTTTGTTTTCTTTTTAAACTGTTTTTCTTATTTAATAAATTTTGGTGTGTCTAATTCGCGGAATAAGCCGCAGTGTAAGCTCGAAGCCACGTGCACTTCATCGCTTAGTCAATTCAACCCATTCTACAGCACACACGGCGGCAGCATTCAATGACGCGCCTCCGCTACACAAAAGACTGGGCGTGTTACTCAACGACGCGACTTCACTGTGTGATTAATGCTT
>JAOTQE010127777.1:0-12276 GCA_025631205.1 Nesometra sesokonis
CTAACATTCTCAATATGAGGATACCACAATAATAAAATTATTACATGTAAATTGCAATAAATAACAGAGAAACAGATATAGTTAGACTGATTTCATGATTTTGTGACTTTAAAAAGAAGTTTGGATTTGCATAAAATTTGGTGTTCGTGAGGCTTGGTTTGGAGACTATATTATATTTTAATATGTTATATTAATATTTTAACTACATAAGTCAAATATGGTTAGTTAATGTTAATAAGTTGAAAAATCAACTTGACAACAGGAAGCTATTCACAGTTGATAATCCACCACGTACACTGAAGAAGCATAATCCTCAATAATCATAATTTTCTCCAAAATTAATTTCAATTTTCTTATAATAGATTACGAAGATTACGAGTAACAGAAACACTCAAGTTGAATGAGTTCCAGACAAAATCCCGATTACAGGTGATGGCAGACAAGATATTCATTACTGTAAGCCTAGCCTAATGTAGAAGTCTGTTGGTTAACTTTTATAGGTCAGAAGCGTTCATTTATGCTCTATGAAGACCAACAGTCATAAATAATTTCAGGCTCGAGTGCTGATGGGAAACATCTAGTCATGGCTCAATGAGTAAATGTCATTATATGATCTACCTTCAGAGATACCGTTTTTTTTTATCATGTACATTGATAGTTTTCAGGACAGGTCATTTGTGTTTTTGTGTAAATGCCATAAGAAGGATGAACGAAAAAAGTATTTTATATGGATTATGATATTTTTATATCACAAATAATGAACTACATTGGATGGGCACCTTAGATGTACTACAAAAGTACTTTTGTTAAGAATAAAATTAATGATGCTAACATTCTCAATATGAGGATACCACAATAATAAAATTATTACATGTAAATTGCAATAAATAACAGAGAAACAGATGCTAACTACAGACCAGATCAGAGAAGCTGTTTGGATCCAAAAACAAAGGGAAAAAATTATAGCCATGGAGTTATAATTACTAGCTTCAGCAATAACAAGATGAAGGCACACTACCCAGTCATATGACCCTGTCATTAAACAGAAACAGCCTTCTGATGATCTGTCCGTTTGATAAAAAGAAATCTCCAATCATGTGGCAAATATATTACAAATGTATTGCCAGTTAGAAATATATTTTATCTGATTTCAGGTTTGAGGTAATATTTTATTCAACTGGATGTTAACTAAAATTACCATTCTTTATATTAAAAAGAGAAATGAAACAAAATATCTTGAAGTTAAACTGCAATTGAGGAAAAGCAACATAAAATGCTAGATAATTATACAGAAATTAAGAAAAAAAATATTTTTTTTTATTTTAATTTTTGATTAAAATTGCAACATTATCATTATAAATGTTGCATATTTTCTTAGTTTCAACATAACAGACAGTCATGGCAACAATCTACATTGCAACAATGCCTCGGGGATCAACTATCACCTCATTCAGGATGTGCCAATGGTCAATTGGAATCATGTGATATAATCCATGCTCCCTGAGTGGCTCATTTATCATTATCCGTCAACTAACGCTAACATGCTTTAAATACTCAGTGAGTCTACATTACCAGGTCATTGCATTTCCAATGAAATATTTTAGTAAAGACAATGCATTAATGAACCTGTATGACATTAGGCAATGTTAATGTTTGTGTATAAATGAGTCATTGTTTGATGTTAGCAGGTTGGTAAAACACTGTAATTATGTCAAGTTGCAATATACAGAATATACAAATCTCAAACCACCAGGCATTGAACCATCCATTTAGTAGGCCTACAGTTTATTTCATGCTCAACAGCAACTTTTCGTGTTCAACAGTCAACAGCGAGTTTTCTCACCACTTACAGGTTGAGAATTACGCCATGCTAATCCAAGTCTTAATGTGAGGCTTAGGGAATGGCATAATTAGATCGTGAGAGAGAACATGGTGTGCAGCCAGGTTTGAACCCGGGACCTCGGGATTGTTCAGGCAAGCATGTTAACCACCAAGCTACAGAACACTTCAAACAATTTCTGAGCTGTAGCTTTCCAGACACTTCGGTTTAGTGTGTGCCAAGTTTACTTATGTTTATAACTTTACCACCTCAAAATTCATTATTTCAGTAGTTCAGAAATTTACAATACCAGACACTTGCCTAAGTGGCTGAAT
Organism: Nesometra sesokonis; assembly: GCA_025631205.1. NCBI lineage: Eukaryota > Metazoa > Echinodermata > Crinoidea > Comatulida > Antedonidae > Nesometra > Nesometra sesokonis. The sequence goes on from JAOTQE010127777.1 coordinate 2,155, forward strand.
TGTGAATATAAAATATAATTTTACAGTATAGTTTAATTTTTGGTAAAATATGACTATTTATAAAATCATGTTATTCTATTTATACTTTTATTCTTTCTGGTACTGTATGTTACCCTACATGCACCTGATAAAGTCATGGTTCGGATTTTATATTTAAACATTTTTTTCATGATTCGAAATAAATGATTTGCTATACTCATGTGTTAGTCTACTTAATTCTACTAAATATTAAGTTGCTTTTTAATAGTAAACATTCGAAAACAATTATTATCGTCATTGTTTTGCGATCATTTGGCAACAATTAAAAGATTTCTTTCAGTTTTCACTGCACTAAGGACATTTTATTTTTAGATCTCCAACACTTTCATTATTTTAGTTAAAACTACAACAGTAAACAAAATTCTACCATTAAATGACAGGACTGCTAAAACCAGGATTTTAGTAGAGTCAATCGGCGGTCAAATTGTAAAAAATGTTTTGATAAACTTGTTCTTTGGCAAACTAAATTATCTTGAAGGATTTATAAAATCAGAATAAGATCAGTAAGATAGATTAATAGCAAATCTTCTTCAACAAATCACTCATTATTTCAAGTCTTGTTGTTTTATCTTGTGATTGGTTGACTATATGATGCATGATATATGAAAATACCTTTCTACACATTAGCTATGCAAACAATAAGGCAGTTATGTCAACAGATATTGTAGGAGGCATTGATGGCCGCATACCACCATTAGCGAAAATCAAGTTACCAGTTTTCTCCAAAATACACAGAATGTATGTTAGTATTTCAATGTTAGATTTAAAATGCAGGGATGACTCAAGTACTTTCAACTCTCCCAAAACTGACCTCAGAAAAATTTCATGCTAAACTGAACCATTGTTTTATGTCCCATAAGCTATATCTCACTGCCAAAGGCATAAAACCAACATAACCATTTATTGATTCCTACAGCCAGCTCTAGGGAAAATTGAACAAACTGAATGGTCCAAAAGGCTATTGGTTTATGGAAGAGTTGACAGTGGAAAATTCTATTAATGGACCACTATTTTAAAATACATTTGAAAGATTGAAGTCTGCTCACTACCATTAACCAAAATACACATATGCCCACTTATTACTATTTTATAATTAAAGGGGCATTTCTTTCAAAATCCACAAAAATTATATTGGAAATTTACCCGTTTATTTTTTCTAAAATAATATTGTTTAGTTACCTGTATACTTGTTTAATTTTATTCTTGAGTGGAAAAAAGCTAATAATTATCAAACTCTTTCAGGCTTAATCCATCTGCTTTATTTTTTTAGGATCCACCCAAAAAATCATATTCTATACTTATTTTGCATCTTTTAAAGTTTTGAAGTAATAGAATGGCATAGACATGCCAGATCAGTGTTATATTTATAAATTTGAATACAAAATCGTAACATCTAGAATATTTTTTTTGACAACACAGAATTTTGGAAGGAATTGGCCTATAATAATTTGAATGACAACAATGCACCATAAAACAAATACAAGGAGCTAATTATTTAATTAGTTCTATTAGGTTGTTTACTATATTTCATGTCACCAATTTGGGTGCTTTGCCCTATTTTTGTATTTTTGATTTACTTGATCTTTAGAATGGTTCCATAAAGAACCTGAAACATCAACCTATTATTCTGTCATTTTTTTGTCATTAAACTTGTATTAAAATTATACAGTTAAATTCCTTTTAATTCTTATTAATGTGCTTAAAAAAATCAAACAAAAACTCTTCAGGCCATCCAGAAAACAAACTTGAGTCACACCAAACAAACACAGTATAATAATTAATCCATCAATTAAGATTCTACGAAGAACCTATGTACATTGGTTGCAAGTTAAATCTTAGTAGGTGTTTCTTTTGGCTGTTGGAATTGTGTTATGCATTACTCTTTCAAAAGATGCTTGTTTATAGAAAAAATGATAATTTAAATTTGTTTGTTTAGCAATTACAAAGAATATAAATCACAATATTATGATTGTCATCAATGCTGATATATCTTTCACTAGTGTTTTTCAATCATTTTACCTTTGTTCGAGTGATTTAATCTTTTCTTCTTTGATTTCCAGACTGCGATTTAGCGTATCCTCCATTTGGCTCTGCAGTGCTTTGATACGACTGTGAAAAACACAATCATTTTGTACTATTAATTACAAATGGTTAAATTATATCAATGGTATATTATTTAAATACAAGGTATTTTGTTGGCGTTATTTGAAAGATTGTGCCGACACCACAAACATCATCATCGCCGTCATCATCGCCGTCATCATCATCATCGCCGTCATCATCATCATCATCATCGCCGTCATCATCATCATCGCCGTCATCATCATCGCCGTCATCATCATCATCATCATCATCATCATCATGTAATCCATCAATGTGCATTTACTACTATACCTTTCATCTTCTCTCAATTCTTCCCTTAATAGTTTATCTTTATTCAGACCAATGCGGTCCAATTCTGTAGACAGTTTTTCCAAGTCATTATCTTGTTGCTGGGTTCGAATCTTCTCATTAACCAATTCCTATAACAAACAATTTTAAAAAGTTACAATGCATCTATTGTAACCATCTATGAGTATTTTTATTATACATAAATGCAAATAGAGATTAGCTTTTTTTGTAATTGATTTTTCTTTTATACAGGAAATATGATGTCCTCTTCATTGATCAAAGATATTAAATTCATTATATAAATAACACCGGTAAATATAACCCTTAGTGACTGCTGTTCTGATAGTGAATTTAATCAACTCGGAAATGTCAACATATTTTGATAGAAATTTTTTTTTCTGATCACTTGTTCAAAAAAAAAATGTAAGGTAAGTGGTACTGTAATTGGGTTGATAAAATTTGTGCTTTGAAAATCTAAGACAATCTCATTGTCTTAGATTAAGTCCTTTTTGGGTTCCACTTCAAAGTACTAAATAACATGTAATTAAGAATTATTATATTTTATTTTATTAGCTATCCTACATGTCTAAAAGGGTCAATGTATGAATCAGGCAAAAAGATTTTTTAAAACTTCTAAATTTTATTTATTTTTTTTTTGGAGACAAGCTAATAATCAGCTAAATTCTGATAATTATTTTTTTTCTCTTTTGTGGGGGTTTCACCCACTTTTATTTTTACAGATCATATAAAAACAGTTTAATGGTGATGAAATATAACTATATACTATACATTAAAATGGTATGAAACAATGCGGAAAAAGAGTGGAAATATCTTCCTTTCTTATTCCTTATAATACAGTGTACAAAAGCTAATAGGCAGTGATATCAAGAATAGATCCAGTATCTGTGTGTTGATAACTTAATTGATGTTAATCAAATTAAAGGTCATGATTTATAGGCCTAATATTATACAGTATTTTTTCCTTCAATTTTATATTTTATTTTACTTATTTTTTTTTTTTTTATTCTGATAATTATGAAACATCCTTGCAAAGACTAGTACTACAAATGGTCCCACTGGATGAGTTTGTATTTTAGCATGCATCTAATCAAAATTACACAAAGGATTAGTGGTAAGGTCGTTACACTAACGAGCCCATTAAATTTGCATCAAATACTCCTATAATCTCTTTGTCTACAGAAAATGTAAAATATGTACAGAAAAGGAGATATTTAAATGTTTATTGAACTTTTTCAGTTTACCCCTATTGGTTGGATTTTAAGGCTTTGGTTATATTTTAATCTATGATAATGGAAAGCAGTTACTTCAAGATTTCTTATGACATGTATCCTGATTTATATGTCTGGATGATTTTAATTTCTGTTTTCAAATTCTTTAAATAATTTTTTGTTAAAGTAGAAGTAATATTTTAAGTCAAAGAAAATACTTTCAATTTGTGAAAGCACTATAAAATCATTTTTTTTTTCATACTAAGCTTCAAAAACAAATAACAATTTTGGTATTTAAAAATTAAATATTTTGATTAGGGCTCAATTAGCAAGGGCATTTCCTTCAGTGCCGTATCAATTGGATTTGGTGTTTTAAAAATTGAACATTATTAAGGCCACGTTAGCCTTGGTGCCCATTATTTTCAGTAATAATTGAGAATATAATTTGTACAAATGGACTCGGGTAGCATGTTTATGCTAGTTGTGCCCTTCAAAATCAGGTAAATATCTTTGCCCTTACAAAGCCCAAATTCTAAAAGTTAGCTACATATTTCCATTGCATTTTGTGCAATTACAAACCTCTCTAAGTGTTGCCAATGTCTTCTTATCCAAAGTAGATTGCTTCAGGAGATCGCGGTTCTCTGTTTCAAGCTCCTTCACTCTCTCTGCCATCTCTTTATTCTTTTCCGCCGACTTCTGAGAATGCTTAATTTCACGCTGAAGAGTAGCAATCTTAGAAGATGCTACATCGATCTCAGAATCTTTCCCTTCAAGAGACATCTTCAACCGACTGTTCTCTTTGTCAAGTCTTCGCTTGTCTTTTTCCGCCGTCTCTTTCTCAAGCTCAAGTGTGCGGTTGTCTTTCTCAAGATCCTCCACCATCTTGCTTGACAGTTTCTGAGATTCTGAAGACTTCTTCAATTCTTCTTTAAACCTTTCTACTTGATTATCTAAATCTTGATTTTCTTTTTCTAACTTTTCAATTTTCATTTTATTAAGCTCAATTGCTTTCTGCAATTGTTTATTCTGTGTTTCAAGCTCAATGTAATCCACCTCAAGCTGGGAGCCTCTTTCTTGACTCGACTTCAGTGCCACGATTGATTTTTGTAATTGCCTATTCTGTCTATCTAACTCCTCTTTATCATGTTCTAATTCCAAAACCTTTGACATATTATCTTTCATTGTATCCAGCGTTTTCTGGAGAGTCTGTAACCGAGATCTTAACTGAACATTATCAGCTTCATATTGCTCTAGTTTCTGACATTGTGCTCTGAGTTCCTTAAGAGTTTTTTCCTGCTGATGTTTTTCATTTTCTATTTTATCTTTTTGAACTTCCAATACCATATTTTCTCGTTCTAATTCCTCAAACCTATCACAGCGAAGACTTAATGTTTCCACAGTTCTATTTAATTTATCGTTATCTCTGACGGATTCAGAATATGTTTGTTCAATTTCTTCTAACCTCTTTGCATTATCTATCAAACTATCAAGTTTCTTTTGAAGTTGCTTATTATCATATTCTACTTTGGAAAGTTTATTTTGCGATTCTTTCATTTCCTCATGTAATTTACGATTCTCATTTTCAATATCCCTAATCCGATGGTCAACATTTTTCTGATTTCTTTCTCGTAATGTTTCAATTGTTTGAGTTAATTGTTCATTCTCAAGTTCTAATTCTTTTATTTGTCTTTCACTCATTTCTTTCGCTGTTTGCATTGTTTCTTCTAACTGCCCTTTCTCTTTTTTCAAATTACTATTTTCTGTTTCTAATTCAAAGAAGTTTTGCATTTCAGATGAGCTAGCTGCTTGAAGTTTTTCAACTTTCTGACAGAGCCTTTCATTTTCTTTCACTAATAATTTGTTTTTACTATCTGATTGGAAGCTTTCTTGTAATGTCTGTATTTCACTCAACAGTTTTTGATTTTCTCGTTCTAGTTTGAGGATTTTACTTGAAGCTGAATCATTATATTCTTTTGAGAGAGAATTTCCAGCTGAAAAAATAACATGAAAATGTGATTTACACTTTAATATCATTACCTTTTGGTCGCACACTGCAAGCAAAATACTTACGAACATAAAACATACATTGCACATTCGAGAGATTTGAACAATCTGATTACAGGCAGTGGAATTAGCATGCTACACTCAATTTCAGTTGGGATGTACATGAAGTCACAGCAGTTTTCGAGCATTTTGCTTAGCTGCAGCACATGCTGTGAGCAAAGTGCCATAAATAACCAAAATTATATCAAACATGTTTTTCACTCAAAATGTGACACATACTGCAAGTAAAGTGCCACACATGCCTAGCTAAGCATGAATGATCATCTATGCTAAAATTTTAAAATTCTCTCCTTCTTCCTTGAGGGTGCATTTTCATTTTACTCTATAATTCTACTCAAAGATTCCACCACCAATGTAGTTTAATTCACAATGACTCTGCTTTTGCGTGATTGTATACGGCTTGAAATGATGGCAAGCCTGTTTGTGACTTTAGCGGCGTTGTTCAATTTACAGTAGTGGACCTTTTCTGTAATTATATTGCTACAACCACCCCTCCTAGCATACTTCTACTTTTGTAGTTTTTTTTTATGACCATTGCTCAGCAGAAAGTGTGTGCAAGGCTTCAGGGTGGGGCTGCCTTTCACTATGACAGTCAATCTAAACGTAGCCTTTGATACTTACATGGGGAAACTAGTTTAGCCATCTCCAGTTCATGGCCTAATGATGCAGACTCATTCAAGCTCTGCCTATGATCCATTTGAAGCCTGGCATTTTCCTCTACCATCTCCTGCAGTTTGTCATTGTCAGCCTCACGTTGCTCTTGCAGAGTGTCAATCTGTGACTTGTAGCGCAAGAGATCGGCTTCCAAATCACGCACTCTATCCCCTTTGCTCTGAAACGTTTCAACCTGATCTTGAAGTAATGCATTTGTCTCATGGAGTAGTTGGTTATCTTGTCTTAATTCCTAAATAAAAAAAAAAAACAAAAGTTCTTGTCATATTGATTCCATCTTCATTTCAACATCCTTTGTTAAAAAAACAGTAGTTTTATATTTGTGAGGTCTCACCACAAAATTAATTGCATCGTAGGTGAGATCAGATTGAGAAAATCAACAAAATAGGTCTGAAGTCAAATTTTTGAGAAATTTAATTTTAATCAATTACAACTTTATGGTACTTTTATTTCATTGTAATGCTTTTTAGGTCAGTTTTCATGCTGGAAAGTTTCCTTCATGCAGATTTACATCACATTTTTGCTATTACCTCTATTGGCTGAACACATTAAATATCAAATTAATTACAACAATTTGGATTATTTTCAGATTTGAATCAGATAATTCTGTTTAACACCCGTAGGACTTTTATCAAACAATTTTCATGGGATAGTTTATTGGGTAAATTTTTTTTGTATGGAAACCCACCCTTTAATTTCCAAGTTTCTTTTTTTTTGCTATCATGACTTCACCAAGACATTAACTTCCTTTGTTTCATCTATGAAATCATAATTTATGCTTAAAAGAATAGTAATAATACAGTCAGTGGAAAGTTTCACCTTTATCTAACCTTTCATTAATACACTTACTATTGCTTTTGATATTGATGGATCTATTCTTCCCGTGGGAATAGCAAGGCCTATTGTCTTCCCTTTGATAAAACTAGAGCAACCTAAAGATGTCGGAATTATTTCCAATGATTTCATTCTTAACACGTACCATAATCATGCGCAATCATAAATCAATGGAATCGCACATACAGATTACATAACACACAATAATGACATTGGTATGCGTGCACACATGTCTGCAAAACTTGTGATTTGCTGAACTATTAGGTATGATTTAGAATAAAATATTAGATTGACTGACCATTTTGAATGCTAAAGTTAGTATAGATAAAGGACATGTATATTTCGCAATACTACTTAAATATTTTTTAAAAAGTATTATATGTGTTATAATTTATCTCAACAGTAAAGCCAGTTAGCCTTTGTTCTCCTTATTCTCAGCAATATATGAGGATACATTTCGTACAACATAGCCTCTGCCCCAAATTCAAGGGCTGAAGGGGTCTACTTTGCAACAATGAAAAGAACTAAAAAAAAAGAGATCAATTCAGATCTGTTGACTGCAAAATGTCTGTAGCTCATCTAAAATGGTTCCCCTTCCAAAAAATGTTTCTACATTAATAAATTAAAAAATCCTCATTAAATTGAGCTAGCTTGTTGACTTTTAATATTAGTTTTAAATATTACAAGAGTTTCAGCACCTAATTTTGATCTTAAGGAGATCTTAAACTCTTTTCTTAAACACAAGTCTTAATCCAAAGACGAGGACATTGTTAGATGGCTCTTAATTCTATTTAGCTTGCGGGAAACTTACTTTGATCTGTTAAAGATCTGGTTAAACTGTCAGGAAATTAGGAAGGAAGCAAGGCAGGAAAGCAGAGCCGAAAACAAGACTATGAGTATCCCGGTAAAGGTGTGTTAATACCTTGACTTGCTTTTTTATCCACTTGTTTTCGAATTTAAAATGGTTACGCCATGTTATGTACATTCAAATCCTGAAAATGGACAATTCTTTAAACCATCCATTTTGTTCAATTTTACAGAGTCTTATTTACTTTGATTTTGGGATTTTGAAAAATCTGTCCAGTTTACAGAGTGAAATTCAGTTTCCCAAAGGTCAGTTTTGAGAGAGATGACAGTCACATTCTAGTACTGGTCAACACTCCCAAAAATGGCCATCCTTGTGATCTACCATATTGTTTAGTTGTCTGGTCCATTCAGTAGAGTCAAGAATACCTATATTTGCATTGGTTTCATGATAGGAATTTTGAAAAGGTCTGGTTTATTGTGATGATCGGTTTCTTGGGTTGGTTTTGGGAGAGAACTATATTATTTATTATGGCACATAATCAAGGACTGCCAATAGAAAATAATCACTGCATTATTAGATAGGTAGCGATTACTTAAAATGGCAAGCATAATGTTTACATCACTCGGCCTCATAACAAGATTAATTAGGGGAGGGATGTAGTTTTGACCGCGAGAAAAAAAATCCTGCTAAGGCAGGATTCAAACCAATGTCGTTTATTATGGAAGGCAAGCACTGTCAAGGAACAGTTCCATATGATAGATATTTATAGATCTGTCTGTATTTAATACAAAAACAATAATTAATATTTATAATAATTAATTATTAAGACTTGCACTCTGGATATTTTAAAACAATGACTATTTACTTGTTTATTAACACTTAATACTGTCAATGGTATTATTTTATAATTAATGAAGGTATCACACCCATATAATAAATAACTCAATACAAGGCTCATATAGGCAGACTCAGATTTATGACTTGTAATCCACAGAATGCATTTACACTAAAACAAAAACGGAAAACATGGAAAGTATCGTACGATCTAAGATTAAGGGCTGGCCCAAGACTTTCAATGATAACAATACAGGAAATAGCATTTTATATGCATCAATATTGTGTGTTTTTTCAGACAGTTCAATAGGTACTAAGAATGAACTTTACTTCTGACCACCAGATTTAAACCTCGTGTTGAGTTCAGTTATAAATTCATAACAATAGAATAAGAGAATTGTAATTCTTGAAAAATATGGAGCCATGGAGGTTTCATTTTGAGGAGGAAAATGGACAACAGATGTCTGAAAATGTTCCTTACTCGCTAGCAGTAAAACTAGTGCAGTAAACTTAATTAAAACTAATTTTCTACTTTCAATATTCCTGTTTTTTTTGTTAAAAATCTACCATAAAAAACTTCAAGTTTACAAACCTCAACTCGTCGTTTGACATATTCCATTTCATTAAGTCTTTCACGGTATTTACTGATTTCATTCTCGTACTTGTCGACTTTGCTTGCTTGTTCTTTCAGTGCATCTAGTTCATCACGATAAACACGGGCTGACCTTGCATCCTGGACTAAAGTTAAGTTCTAGAATATAAAAAAAAAAAAAAAAAATTATAAGATCAAGTGGTTGCCATCTTCAAAATTAAAATAAAATGATATGATAAAATTGTTAGAAATGTGCCTACATCAATATATCCTAAAAATTGTCCGAAATATGCAAATTTATCCCAAACTTTCTAATAGATTATATGAATAAAATAAACTAGAACTGAACTCTTCACTTTGACGAGTTAGCTGATCCGCAGTTGCGTTTAGTTAAATTCACATTTACACTATGATGACGTAGTCAAAATGAAAAGTGAATGAAAAAGAATTGTACTTTCTAGAAAGAGAATTTTCTCCGTCATAACATATTGGAATTTAAATGAAATTCGGCGAATATTAAGGGAGATATACCGAAAATTAATATGATCAAAAACCAATACATTTTTACTATGTTAAATTAACATGCAAATATGGCGACGTCACAATGACATATTTGCATTTGCCATACATGAAATCATATCTACGATTAATGTTCTTTC
>JAOTQE010127788.1:0-12275 GCA_025631205.1 Nesometra sesokonis
ATTTTATTACGTCAGAATAGGTTAAACACCTGTTTCTGCAGCACTTTTATCGGATAATTTTTATCGGGATAATTTATTGGATAATTTTTTCCTGCGGAAACACAGCCTTTGCTTTGGTAACACAGAGATTAGTTTTTAGGTTTATGAGGTTTTTGGTGGCGTTTACCATGAGTTTGATTGGCAAAATTTCATTTAAATGTTGTTTTCCACTAGGCCATTTTAGTTGAGTGAACAAAAAGCAAACAATTTTACGCATACACAGGGCCAATGGATGATAGGTCAATGGATGATGCTTATCATGACTATGTATTAAACAAATTCATGTCTATCGCCAAGTCATCTGCTAAACCAAAAGACAAGATTCCATCTAAATGTGCAAAGTGGTAGATATGTACTGGCCTTCACTGAATCATATCTTCTCTTCTTCTATCCACAATTACATTTTTTAGCAAATACATTACATGATAATAAGAAACAATTTTATCTTAATTTTTTAGAATGCTACCAATATTTGTTTAGTCATTGTATGTCTGACTAAAATAAATAAATTGGTATCAGTGAATTTATTTTTATATTTTTTTAATAACTAGGAAAGAAATTCTTGGAAAATAATGAGACCTAATAAAAAGTAAAATGACTGAATAGCTGTTATGCTGCAGTATTATAAGGTTATCATTATGTCACGCTCAAAGGTCCTACATTAATGCAATGGTAAATTTTAATCATTTTTGTTATCAAACTTTACCCTCTTAATTCTTCAAGTTCCTTCGCATAGATTACACTTCGTTCATTAAATTCTTTCTCAAAGTACTGTTTCAGAATTGTGTTTACCAATATATTGATTGGCCTTTTCTCTTTTGCTAAATACTGCAATAAAAAGGTACATATTGTGAGATTATACTCCATAAAAAATGTTAATACTCATAATATAGTATAGTTAAATCTAAAAAAACAAAAAATACTACTAAAAAAAAAAGGCAATTCAACAGAAATATGCTGTTCTCTGCTATGAAACATACTGTAGCATGACCTATTTTTAAAGGTACAATCATTTAGTGATTCAACAGAAAGATGCTGTTCTCTGCCATGGAACATAGCGTGACCTATTTTTTAAAGGTACAATCATTAAGAGGCTGTTCTCTGCCATGGAACATAGCATGACCTATTTTTTAAAGGTACAATCATTTAGCGATTCAACAGAAAGACGCTGTTCTCAGCCATGGAACATAGCATGACCTATTTTTTAAAGGTACAATCATTAAGAGGCTGTTCTCTGCCATGGAACATAGCGTGACCTATATTTTAAAGGTACAATCGTATAGCGATTCAAAAGAAAGACGCTGTTCTGAGCCATGGAACATACCGCGAGCTATTTTTTTAAGGTACAATCATTTAGCAATAATGAAAACATAAACATATATTTCAAAGCCACGACCTACTAAATACAAAATTACAGTGAATTCAAATTTCGTTTTTTGTAAAAAAATTCTTTTTGTGCAACAATATATGAGGCTAGTCGTGGCAAAACCATCAAGCTGTCGCACAGGAAGTTATTGAGAAATAAGTAAATAAACAGGAAATATAAACAAATACAAAGGAAATTTGTGTATATTTTGTCCAATAACTTCAGTTATAGATGTCTGATTTTGATAATTGGCACCTCATTTTAAAGCTTATGAAAAGTGTAACATTGCTATAACAAAAACTCAATTTTCAATTTTCCTACAACTTGGTGGTTTTGCCATGACATGCCTCATAGAATTTTTGACAATGATGTAACAAAGTGTACCAAATGAGCATTGGTGTAGTAATTGCATATCAAACTCTTTTTAGCGTGAAGGCTCCTATAGGTTACTCTGAGTGACTCCAATCATTTTTTTGCAGTTTATTAAGTGTAACTATTTAGCAAATAAATTCCTAAAACTGATACAGAGCTCCCAAGTCTCCAGGATTGTCCTAGAGTCTCCAGGAATTTTGGATCATCTCCCGGGCTCCCGGAATTATCAAATTTTCTCCCGGAATTTAGTTTTCTCCAGGAAATTCTCCAGGTTTTGAAAAATTTTTACAATTAGACAATATGTTTGGCCTATTTTTTCAAAATATTGGTTAAAAATAAGGAAATGTGAAGTTTAACAATGTTTTTATGAAGAGTAATGGCATACATTAAAAGTGACAAAATCAAAAACTACTGTTTCATAATAAGCAATGTGTTTAAATAAGGGTATTCTACACACATTTTATAAAGTTTACACATCACAAAGGGTGTACAGACGACATATATGAAAATCTCCAGGAACTTTGTTTTTACAACTTGGGACCTCTGCTGATACAAGAAAAGCGACATCGAACATAATGCTTGGAAACGCGATAACATGCTAAACTTTTAACGTGCATTGCATTCACCACACGACTATTCAAGGTACATGCAGTTCACTTATCAACAGCACAACTTGAATAATTCTGGCTGCAAATATAATTTTTTAAGAAAAAAAAGTATAATACTTACTTCAACTAAAGAAGATTTGCACAGTGGACACTGTGGTTTATGATCCAGACACCTATTAATGCAACCCGTACAAAACGTGTGTCCACATGGCGTTGTTGCTGGTTCATGCAGTAATCTGAAGCAGAGACTACATTCATAGTCGCTGGCATTTAGGAGGTCTTGGGGAATGTCTCTAGGTTTATTTTGTACATCAGTGTCTAAAAATAAAATAAGTTCTTGTTAGCATGGTAGCTCTGATAATGAGCACTCACTCAAAAATTTTGTAAGAATTGCTCATCTATGAAGAGTAGTATTGCAAGATGAATCACTGGCCGTGTTTCTTCAGAATTTTCAGATTATCCAATAAAATATCATCCAATCAAATTAATTCTAGAAAAGGAACTGCATAACCTCAATGTAGACCATAATGCATTTTGAGTCCACTAACTTTCGGTGATTTTTTTAGCAATTTTTCTTTTCCTCGCATGGCACCCATTGGCACTGTGGTAAAAACAAGATCAAAGTTGACTCTGTGTCAAAGGTAAAAAATTATCGCATTTAGTTAAATTATCGGATAATTATCGGAACATGGAATAAGATAATTATCTAATAATTTTATCATGTCAGAATAAGTTAAACAACCGTTTCTGCAGAACTTTTATCGGATAATTTTTATTGAGATAATTTATCAGGTAATTTTTTCCTGCGGAAACAGGGCAACTGAACCCTCTGAAGTTGTATTCCGTAACCGATATAGGCTTACATACAATCATCAGGTGAACCTCCCAATTAAAAAATTATCCGATAAAGTGCTACAGAAACGGGTGTTTAACCTATTGTGATGTAATAAAATTATCCAATAGTTATTCGATAATATTCTGATAATCATCCGATAATTGACATAAATGCGATAATTGTTTACCTCTGACACGGGGTCAACCTTGATCTTGCTTTTGTGAGGATTTCACCGCGATACAACCAGGGTGCCACGCAAGGAAAAGGGAAATCACCAAAAAATCACTGTAAGTTAGTGGACTCACAATGCATTATGGTCTACACTGAGTTTACGCAGTTGTGTTTTTTAAATTGATGTGATTGGATGATATTTTATCGGATAATCCGAAATTCCTGCGGAAACACGTCCTTTGACAAAAAAAAACTTTTACATGCCTATGGTCACACCAGGACATTTCATTACCATATGGGTATGATCAAAGTTTTTTTGTCAAATAAGTTTGTAAGTCTGGATTGAGCTTTAAGTCTTATCTCAATGAATAAAAGCTATTAAGGTATTATAGGCTATTAATTTAGGGTAAAATTGATGAAACTCTCTGATGAGAATGTACACATTTTGTTACTATCTCAGCATTTGTGGACAATTTCCTGCGCTTTTTTAGCTTTTTCTTTTGTTTTGTAAATGGTACCTTCTCTTTTATTATAAACTTTGAACTTTTTATGACATACTAGTAGAAAGTAAACATTTTAGCTATACAACCAGTTGTTTTGCCCTGGATGGTGCTATAAACAAAATATTGTTTTATAGATGAAGACAGGTAGGGTATAAATTCTACTTTGTGAAAGAGGACAGTTCGTGCAGGATTCAAAGGGTTTTAAATGAAGCTAAATTATAGCACATAGAAACAAACTATTTTGTATCCATTCAGAAAAGCGGCAGTCTTCAATTTTAACTGATAAGTGTTTTACACCAGGGCATATGTTCGTTTGAGGCTGGAGTGCAAAAATTGTAAATTTGTAGAGGGAAATTGCACTGACACTGGGTTGTACAGATTTTGATTTCATATCTAGTAGGCTCAAGGCTACACATAAAAAATGCATCGCAACAAGTAAATATTATTACTATTTACTGGTGAATAATACTATTAATTGGTAAATAGTACAATTATTACCCAAAGAATTTGAGTGCGATTTCTTTTACAGTGATGGTTGAAATTTTTAATATAGTGATACATTATTCATTTTAGATATTTTGCAATATGAAATTTTAATTATTTATGTGCTTTTTATACATAGGCTAAGTTTATGTAAGTATTTTTGTGTGGAGAGCCTTTAAACTGCCTCAATGAATTAGTTTTGTACTGTGCATTTACAGTATGTTGTGTGTTTTGTAACTGAGAAGGTAATATAAATGATATATAATATATTACCTGGTTTTAAACCAAACAGAAAGCAAATAGTTTTTAACTCACAAAAAAATTTGTGTTCAGGTGAGGGCGACCCACTATGACTACTCAAATCAGAATGTCTACGCTTCCTCTGCAAAATTGTTTCACTAACATCTAAATTATCTGAAAAATGACCATAAAAAATTAGTCAAGCATAACTTTAAGCAACAAAAATTGATATACAAATATACGTTGCCTTGAGAGTTGCTGGTTAATACTATGGGCAGCAGTGCCTCCAAATACTACTATTCACTGAGGGGTGCAGCCCCAAGTGAATAGTACTATTTGGAGGCACCGAGGCCAATGGTTTTAAACTAGCAACTCAAAATTAGGCAATGTTTATTTGTTTTTTATTCTACATCACCTCAAAGACGAAGTGTTTAGGCCTGAGTCTATGTCTACACTTACAGTAGGCCAGTAGAAGAATATAAAACAAAATATAATGAACTATAATACTCATCCATCCACTCTGATATCAGATAATAAAATAATAATAATAATAATAGTAATAATAATAATAATTATAATAACTTACTACCAGTGCTGTGGACATGATATTTACTCATTCAATGACTCCTCCCCTATAGAGGGTCACGTCATGCCCTGCTGTTTTACGGCAGGGAATGTGTGGACCAGTACACTGGGGTAACCCAACTCAACTCGAAAGATGCACTGGATTCTTTTGAGTGCACAGAAGCTATTTTAAATACACATGGCCTACGGTTTATAGTCCTTATACAAGAAGACTTGTTCCACCACCGGAACTATGGTTCGAGCGGGTCTCAAACCCGTGCTGATAGTTCACGGTTCCCTGTGTTAACTACTCAGCCATACAACTTGCACACAAAGACAAACTCTTGTGCCTATTAATCTGTTTATTTAATTATGCTATTAAAGGTGTCAAAATTATTACTTTATTTTGTAGGTATGTATTCACGAAATAGACTTATTACTTTATTTTAATGCTTACAACTAATTCAAAACATATTTATTATTTGCTATATACTGCACTTATCAACTGTTACTAAATTTTCTTCAGTGATTGACTAAATTCTCTGTCAGCTACTGAACCAATACTGTTGTAACTGAATTACTACAGTAACTGCAGCAAGATAATTTTGACATTGCCCCTTGTTCAACTATTATATATTTCATAAATGCTAGGGAATTATTCTGTTGCTAATTGGTGTCACGTGATGTAAAAAAACACCCACAGATTGACCTTTCATATTTTCATATGATCAGTATAATTGGGAATGATATTAAAAAATCAAAAGGTTTACTAATCAATTTCAGATAGCATATTGAAATATACATCATCATGTTTGGATTCAAAATTTCTAAATTAATTATAGCATCATAAAAAATTATAAATGATCTAAATTTAATTCTTAGTTATTAACCATAATATGCTTCCATATCTTGAAATTCGCTTCCCAATTGGCTACAAAGAACCAAAATGTACTGGGTGTGGAAAACATGATTTCTTGCCTCGAACAAGACATCCATTGATAGACGCCTATATGAAGAGAGACTATCTAATGTGGCTACAGAGGTCGCCTAGACCAGTCTAACTTCAGCTTGAGATGTATATAAAAGATTTTAAAATATTATATAAAGAAGACATAGACTATGTATATTTTAATGTAAATAAAAGTAAATATATTTGACAAATGCAATGTATGTAAACAAAATAAATATTATTAATCATAAAATGATATATTAATGAAAATGTTATATAAAATAAAAGATTGAAAAAAGAAAAAGAAAAGAAAATATGGAGCGTCTCAAAATTGTTTCCGAAAATAATATAAAAAGTATGTGTTTATACATAATTTAGGGACACTAATCGTCAGAGGCTAAATGTCCAAAGAGCCTATCACGTTTTATAAATTTAAGATGGTCTTTACATAAATGCAATGTTTTCTGTATTTTAATCTGGCTAGTTTCATATTTATTCAATTTACTGTATAGTTTTAATAATTACATCTTAATATATCTTACTGTTTGGAACATTTGATCATATATTTTTAACTTTCAATCACATCCAACAGCAAAAAAGGCACTTACAGGATAGAAATACTATATTATTTTTATAAACCAAAATTCATTATAAGGCTCAGAACCATTGTCTTGAGAGAGACTAAAATATATTTTTAACAAGTCATAATATGTATTTTGATCATTCATCTAAAAACACTATTTACTATTATGGACATAAAATACATAAATTACCCCAAAATTGTAAGAAATATCAATTAAAAGCGAAATTACGAGGACAACTCACGAACTACAGTATCAAGCAGTATTAATCCAATTAACTCTATTCTACACTATTGTTTCAGATAATAATCAACCTGTTGCGTCCATCCCTTTGATCCTGTAGACTCGGTACTAACAAATCTTAAAATATCGCCCTCAACGTCAGTTCTTTGGTCTTAGACTTAAAACCTGTTGTTTTTATGCTGAGCTCTTTTTGTATTTCTAAACAAATATACTGTTACAGTTGTAAAGCTTTGCTTGTTCATGGTTGGCTCTATTTCTTTTCTCATTTCATTTTGTGTAAAAAACATGATTTGGCATAAAAGTATTTTGAACTGAAAACATTGACACACAACTTTAAAAATGAAATTACAAAAAAAAGAGAAGAAATTATTATACCATGAGATGCGTTGTCATCACTTGATGGTGATACATCAGACATGTTCCCTGATTTAACATCCACTACTTGACTTGAACTTGTCTGTAAAAACACAATGAAGTATTTATTGCAGGAGAATGTACTGGCAGTACTACATTACAATAAACTACAATAAAGTGAATTTGTGTTATAATTTGTAAAATTCAGGCTTAGAATTTCGCGTCACAATACAAGAACCAATTTTGGTTCTCGCAGTAAGAATTTTTGAGAACCAAATGGTTCTCGTGGATGCACTCCAACCAAAAATAAAAAAACACTAATTTATCTGCCGTATTCGGTCAATGTGGAGAGGGTTAATAAAACACTGAATACTGCTATCAATGCAAATTTGTTATTGTTTCATTCAAAAACATGTATAAAATGTAGCCTAGCCTACCTAGGACTAGGCCTAGTTCAGAAACCCGATCGAACCACCAATCGAACATAGCATTTTAATAAACACACTAAATACACCGCCACCGTGACGCTAAGATATTCACCCAACACTGCAGACATGCACCAAAAATCATCACATGTGTGATCTTACTTGCACGATCGCCTTGCCTTTAAAAACCCCCAAAGCTTTCTACCCACGTTGGATTGGATTTTACCACAACAGATTCCAGTTGAATATGGCTGACAGTGGTAGGCCTAGAATAATTTTAATTTGCAGGGCATAAAAAAAATTGTGTAAATGAATCACGAATCGTTAGAATGATAAACAATTAGTAATAATATTAGATCGGTAAGTCTCCAATTGATTGAAGTTTTATACTTTATTTGAGACATTTTAGAAAAGTGTAGGCCCTAAGCCTAGCATTGGTGAACCAAAATTGGTTCTCGCAATTGGGAATTAGCGAGAACCTTTGCGCGAACCGGTTCGTGGGTTTGCGTCGAAATTCTAGGCCTGTAAAACCTCTCCTGGAAGACACTCATGGGAAAATGAGATGTAGTGCTGAGTGGAAAAAAAGTTGGGCACTAGCCCCAAAATATTTAGTTCCACTGTGGAGCAAGAATGCTCAAGATCACGCCTAATTAGAGTTGCATTAATTTAATTAGGCTACACAACATTAATTACATTTCTATAGTGCTGACTCAGTATATATACTGCACCATTTTTGTCCATTCAAAAAGAATAATGGCTACCTTTACATTTGTGTATCAAGGGGATGGTGAGGTGCTTGAGCACCCCCCTTCGTAGGCAAAAACACTTAAATTAGGATAGAAATGTGAAAATCTGGCCCTCAAGCATCCCCTTCAGTGGAAATGAGCACCCCCCTTCAGAGGAGAAGGTGAAAAGTGAATTAGAGGAACTTTGAAAATTGGATCTGCTATAATTTATTAAAACAATGTTTTAAAGGGGTATTGTCACTAGAACTGAGCTCCTTGGTCTCCAGCATTGTCCTGGAGTCTCCAGGAATTTTGGTTGGTTGGTCTGGTTCCAGGTTTTATTTTGACCAAAAAAAAACCAGCAGTCTTTCCCAATTTTGAGTGCTTTTTACCTCTTTTACATTAAGCATGGCCCATATGTATGTCTTTTTTTATTTTTAGGGTCAATTATAGACCTGCCTCTACTAATATAGGGGGGGGGGGGCACAAGTATGTTTTGGCGATAATACAGGTATGCCGTCTGCGGCCACCACCACCCCCTCCAAATCCGCACCTGATACAAGATTTAATAGTGGCCCGCACATGCACTTTTAAAGCAGTGCTCTTCAAAATAGAGTAAAGGTTAGTGCAGCCTAGCAAATTCACTTAACATAAAATTAATGCCTATATTATCATAACATCATATTATGAACATATTTCATTATCTGTGATACAGTACTAAAGTTTACATCAAATACAATTTGATATTGTCTGGCCTTAAGTTTAAGGATCACATGGAAGTGTATCAACACAGTAAGGGTATGTTGCGATTAACAGTGTAAAAGGAGACCCCAGGATAAAAATTTCTATGGATAAACCTATAGAACAATTAGTTGTGACAACACTGATAAACTTCCCTTTGAAAAAAGTAACACCCTCTGACTAGGTAGATCTACCATGTTAAATTACTAGGGAGATCTACCTAGCTCCACAGAGAACTACCTAGTGAGGTAGTATATAATTACCCTGGCTGTTGATGTTATTAATACCTTAAGGGTTTATTCTAAATAATAGCTGTATTTTCCTATGTATACTTATAGAGCATTGCTGACCATATCCTTGGTAGTATTCCTTGATATGGTAGCTTTTATAGGGTTAACCCTGTTAACTACCTATATCTACCTTGTAACTACCATTATCTACCATGATAACAGAGTTATTTTTTTCAAAGGGTTTCCAAACATTTGGACAAGATAATGAAGGAAAACACTTTGCAAAGTGAGTCTTAAATCAAAAGTTATTATTATTATTATTTTGTTATTATTATTGTTATTATTAATATTATTATGTATAATTACCTGTGGTATATCAATGAAAGAACTGTGAGTGCTGTATACCTTACTCACAGGACTCTTTTTGCTTTCTGTTTTGAAGAAACTCATTGATATAACTGATGCTAAGTCCTCAAAACCTGTTGAAAAGATGTTTAATGGCGTCGACATCCCAGGCACACGTCCACCAAGAATAAGCCGGTTCTGAGCATCAGCGGACTTTAAATTTTCTGGTGTTGGTAACGGCGATAACATTTTCTGTAGTACCTGAAACAATTAATGAATGACAGCTTTAAAGACTTAGACCTCCATTTATTAAAATTTTAAGAAACCAAAAATTTGATTCAGGTCAAGTTCAATACTGAATTTTAAACATGACAGGCATGCATATTCAGGGGTGGATCCAGCTAGGGGGGGAGACCCCTCCTAAGGTCCAGGTGGGCGTGTTTGCCATTTTGATTTTGACAAGCAAAGAAAAAAAATGTTATTTCTCCATTTTGCATGTTTTGGTCCATGTCTTCATATTTTTTATCTTTTAGGGCCAGTTGCTGTGCTGTCAGGGGAAATTCTAGCGCTCTTCCAAAATACCCCCAAGGTCCCTCATACACAATATAAGCCAATGGAATTAGGGTTAAGTCAAAGCTTAGTTCCACTAACCATCACCTTTCAATGGACAAAGCTTGCACTGATAATTTTTCTCCAAAATACATGAATATTTTTTCAACCAAATTCATTGCAAGTCAGTTTGATGGTATTTTTATAGTGTCAAATATGATTTAGATGATCGTATGCCAAGTAGGGAAACTCCCAATAAAATAATGAGGGTTGGACAAACCAATGATAATAAGCTAGGGACAAAAATAACCAGAACAATACAGTAATAAAAATATATGATTGTATCATGAAACTTTATCTATGATAAATGTCAAGAACACAATGTGTATGGGTATAACTTAAATCGAGCTATACTCCATGGAATAGGGCATACAGCATTTATTGTACATTCACTCATTGCATACAGTTGAACCTCCCTGTGCGGACATCTCTTGTAAGCAGACACCTCCCATAATGGACACTAATTCATAGATCTATTATTCTATAATCTCAATCTTCTCAAACTGCCTGATATCAACTCACTTCAACAATGCCTATTTATGTATTCTTCTTGTAACTTACTTTTGTCGAATTATCTTTGTAATATTTTAAAATCTAACTATACAATTCATAGCCACTGCACTCGAAATCGGTCCGATATACATATTCCTGCCCATAAAAATAATTATTTCCAGCATAATATTAGATTCTCTGGTCCCAAATTATGGAATTCCTTGCCTCCCACTGTCAAAAATGCTTTCTCTAAAAGTATGTTCTCTTCTCAGCTTAAAAAGCACATTTGCAATGGTTATAAGTTTTAACTTTTACAATAAATTTTTCTATATCTCTCCCCCTTTGTTAGGTTTCGCGGTCTCTAATCTTGATGGTTGATTTGCTTGGCTTTGTTTGTCCCTCATGTTTTTTTTATCTTGTGCTGTATGTTTTAATTTTATGTGTGTTATGTTTTTTTTTCTGTTTGTTGTCTTTATTTTTTTCCGGCTGGCCCATCACAAGATCTTTTCGATTCTTTCTGGGATTTTGCCCTCTTCCTTGTTTCTTATGTTTTTTTTTCTGTAAATACAATATCAATATTTGAAATCAAGGAAGTTAATAAATGTTGCTTTGAATTGAATTGAATGGGATCCGTTTGTTCTTCCTATCTAATCAGTGCATTTAGTATCTCTCGTAAACGAACACCTCCCATAAGCGGACACAAACACTTTTGTCTTAAAATTTAGAGTTTTTGTATGTTAATTTACCTCCCATAAGCGGACATCCTGGAAAATTGAGTGATTTTTTTGTGCAACGAATATAAATTTCTGAACAAAATCATACTTATTCTGTAATGTCTGAGAATCGTATTACTGAAATAATCTTAAAAATGTTAAACAATATTTAATCAAGTATACAATGCGGTGTTTAGGCATTTGAGAGATCATTTGTGTTGAAAGGCCGTGAAATGTGGGACAAAAGGGTATATACATAAATACACAACTTTGGCCCTTTATTGGCCGAAATTCTCCTAAGCGGACACCTCCCGTAAGCGGACACTTTTCCCAGACCTGAAGGTGTCTGCTTACGGGAGGTTCAACTGTGACAATTATAAGGTTTTTCCACAAAAAGAAAAAGAAGAATAAGAAAGTTTAATAGTGACTATTTGGCCACGAGTGAAAAACCAAAAATAATTACCAACATTTTTGTTGTTCCCACAGAGAGCCTTCCCATATTTATAGTTATTTTATCCACTTATCTAAAAGCGGTTAATGACTGCGACAATCACGTTTTTTAACAAATAATTTCTCGTGAATAAAACGGTGTACATTGTATTCACTATATGTAACGTGTATACCCACTATATACACTCATCTATGTACCAACTCTAATCCCATTGGAGGGGGAGGGCCTTTTTTTGG
>JAOTQE010127799.1:0-12274 GCA_025631205.1 Nesometra sesokonis
GGTAAATAATTTTAAAATAACCTAATTTCTAGTGTCATTGTCATAACTTATGTATTTCTTCAAGATAAGCAAGTTATGTTCAAAATCTAATTTTTGTCATTTTTCAAGTGACAATACATCTTTAAACTCTGATAAATTCTTTTTACTGTTTGGAGCGTGTTTCTTAATGAGGCAACCATCTGTAGATTAGTAAGTGGCTTTCCAGGACATAACAGAAGAATATTAAAAAATAATATACTCATATAGTGGTCTATTACCAGTCTTAAAAGTCAAAATAGTGAACATTTATGAAAAAGATGAGTTTTCAGGAATTATTGAAAGAGGCTGTAAAATGACAGATAGAATACTGTACAGTAATTTATTCCATAAAATTGGTGTTTTTTAGTGTTATCTCATTTGAAAAAATTATACTGTTAAATTGTTCAAAAACATGAATTGTCAGGCATTTTTTTTTTGATGGTTTTTGCTCTACCCCAAATATTTACATAACTATTGGCCTCTATAAGCATTCTTGTATTCTATGTAATACTATATAATTATTTTTTTTAATTAATTTTTTTACTGGTAAATTGTAATTTTCATACTCAGAACACGGTCTTTACATAAAAGCTTTAAGTTAGTGTATTGCAGGGAGTCTTTACCACAAATTTCAGAGAGAAGAGCTGCCATAAATTAATGTAGGACATGTCAAGTCCTTTAAGGTATAAAGGAGACCCATAACAGCACTTGTATGTGAGTGAGATTTGCTCAAATTATATAAATATTAAAAAATCCTCCTTGTCTTATCAACTCTGTTGATGTTCTGTATATTTGTTGTTTTCACAGGTGAAAAGGGTGAGGTTGGTTTCTGTGCTCCAGGAGCCCCTGGTGACAGTATACAAGGTGAACGAGGCCCTGTGGGCATACGTGGATTAAAGGGCGAACCAGGTACACTTGCTAATTTTAACCATTAAGTAATATATAACACTATTTACCAAGCCCGCTAAGCACTTCACACCACTGCCCAAGTAACTTTTACAAACAACTATGAAATGCATGTCTTTTAGAGAATTTCATTTTTATAAGGTTGCATAATTTGGTATTTGTACCTCATTTTGTACCCACTTATAATCCCAGGTTGAGAGAGGCAATGTGGATAAAATGTCTTGCATAAGTTAAAAATTTCTGACTTAAAAGACAATTGAACTGGATTTTTAAAAGAGAATAATTTATCAAGAGATTATTTTTATGCAGTTAATTTTAACATTTGTCTTTTCTTTATAACCTTAATCTTCATTAAACACCCATAAACTTATGGTAAAACTAAAATATTGTGCAATTTTATTTTTCATAGGGACTTACATGATGCCATATATTAACTATTTGGAATGATAAAGACCGGTATTTTTTTGGTCTTTAAAAATATTTAACCTTTCTTTTGACCTCTTTACAGGATTGAATGGAGGACCGGGCCTAAAGGGAGAGCCTGGCTTCGTGGGCCTTAAGGGAAATAAGGGTGAAAATGGAATGTCAGGTGACCCTGGACAGAGGGGATTCCCAGGTCAACCAGGTACAAATGGAAGAGCAGGCATTGAGGGATTCCCAGGACAAAAAGGTGAGAAATTCAAGGCTTCTGAACACAAGGTTAGAAACACAGTAAAAACCAAACAGATAGGCCTATTCTTGTCTTGATGTAGTTTACTTTTCTAAAACTAAAAACAAACCCTCTGAAAAACTGAATTTCAGGCTAAATGGGACATTTTTCCCATAATCATAAAAGCAATGTAAACAAGGTAACCTTCACTCTAAACCAAACTATCTTAAAAACCAACAAATTGTATGATCTTAACCCTTTCAATTCGTAGGGCGTCTCCGACACCTAAAAAAAACCCCATGTTTTAGCGAAAGGCGTCTCTCCAATGCCATGAATAATAATCCTTAAAAATTGTTTTGGAGGTATGCTCCCCTCAATTAAAACATCTGTATTGATGTCACATCCTTCTTTCGAAATTCCCCATTGATCATATTGTTTTCAAAAGGGCTGCGCCCAGTTTTTGTAGGTCGTTTTTGTCTGGCGGACGGTGTTTTCTGGACAAAGTTGATTTTAGTTGGCCCACCTAGAGAGAACTGGTAGTGTTATGGTGACTTTCATTCTATACATGACAGCTACAGTAACATTAGGGAACAAATTAAAAACAAAATTGTTAAATTTGATCAATAAGTATTCGACCTAGGCCCATTTTTGTGTGACCCCCTTGGCAACCGTATTTGTAACGTGACCTTTCAATAAGGTCAAAGGTCAAATTTTTTTTCTTAATAATTTGGAAGCAAATTTTACTTCCTATCACTTTCTGTGTATTTTTTTGAATTTAATCATAAACTCTGGCGTTTTACCACCTTTTAAGTATCAGATAAAGTAATGTTTTAGATAGGAAAGGGTTAAGGGTGATCAGTTTTGTTATAATTTGTTGTAATTATTAAAGAATAATAACAGTAATGATAATAAAAACAGAAGTGGTCTTGACATAAATGCATTACATCATTTTTACTCTAGTATGATTTGCTCAGTAATAAAATATGCTTGTCCCCTATGGCTCTTGGGTCTGACCCAAGAACAACAGAATATTATTGAAAGAATCCAACACAGAGCAGTAGGAACTATCATTCCTGGGATATCTTATGACCAAGCTTTAAATACGTTAAATCTACCTCGCCTCTCAGATCGCTGCCTTGATTATTAAGCGATATTATCTAAAAATCAAGAAGAGTGGTCACCGATTGAACTTACTTACGCCTGCTCCAACTGACCAGTATCAACTAAGAAACACATTATCTTTTTCATTACCTAGAATTAAAACAGAGAGATCCAAAAAATTCACACTCAATTATGGGGCATAAAACTATTGGTAGTTTGTTCATCGCTGGTCACTCTACTTTCTGTTATTGCATATGATGTTTATGTAAATGTATAATCTATGTCACATATGTAACATCCAATCGACAGACAATGTGGTTGCAATAAAGATGATTTGATTTGAATCATCATTTACTTTTCCTTCTTTTATACCAGATATGGCATAAATGTCATTTTATGCATTTTAATTTTGCTTAATATTATCTTGTTTTTTTGAATTAATAATGTTTTGCTTTAAAATAATAAACATTAAAGAAAATTATTTAGATAAATTTGCTATTACTTATAGGTGAGAAAGGTTCAACTGGTCCTGCTGGGTTAACAGGAAGTCCTGGTGCTGCTGGCCGACCTGGAGCTAATGGAATACCAGGAGAAAAGGGTATTTATTTTATTTTACTTTTTTTGTGTATTCAGTTTAATTTGTTTTTATACATATGACTTTAACTGTATTCAGATATTATTTTGTTGAGCTTCTGTATGCCATTACAAATCTAAACTTAAAGTTTTTTTAAAGATCATTCTAACAATGAAAGCAGTGAAAATCATACATGTACTTTGAATATTGTAATACTGCCTTCTTCCAGGAAAGCCTATTTTCTTTAAAAATGTGACTAAAAGTTCAATTTTCTCCATGAAAGGTACAAAAATCATTCAGAATTTGGTCATGTATGGTTTGTAGAAGAACATCATTTTCATTTGTTGTGGTAACTAGTAAATTAGGGTGAAAAAATAAACCATCAGAAGTAATGCAAAACAAAATTCACAAATGAAAAAAATATAGGTAATGGGCATTCCTGGAGGAGGACAGAATACCTCTTTTCGGTATCCTGTTCACCATGAAAAATTCTTGGATTCTTTAATGTTTATCTTGTTTTCTCTGTTGTTAAAATATGCTACTTAAATGGATTAGGTAAAGAGAACTTCAAAAACAAAACACATCAACATGATTGAATTATTGACCATTGTTGAAAAGTCATATCATTTATAGAGTATTTAAAATGTATGCATTTGTTGGTAAATGGGCCTAAAATATCTTTAATGACCAAACAGACAAATCGGAGCTTGACATGTTTTTTTAAAAGTGAAATATTTCTAGACATACAGTTATCCCCAAGAATTGTAAGAAATGCATGCATAAGGGTATCCCAAAAATAGACTATATATTTTTTTTTTTAAATGTCAAATTGCAGAAAAGGGAGTGAAAGCAGCTTACTCAACACAATTTTGACTGACCGACCTGAATTTAAAAAATGATCTACTTGGGGAACGTAAAGATTCTTCTTAGACTTTATTTGGTGGTCCTTTTCGTTTAATTTTTTGTTATTTTTTGTAGGCCATAGTTTGTGAGCCTTATGGTCTGACTGCTCATGAATTTAAATCTAGCCCAGCAGATTACTATTGGTAAAAATGGTATTACAAAAAGAGCTGGCAAACTAATTGGTGAAATGCCCATTTATTTAGGTGAATTGTATGAGGACAGAATTGTTAAGGCTGTAAGGCATATTATGAGTGACATTAGTGATCCTCTCAATAAAAGTACAACCTAAATTCAAGAAGCGGTAGACTGCATGTCCCCAAGGCCAGAACTAATCATACACGATATGCTTTGTTTGCTAACTCTGTTCATATTTTTAATTCACATGTAATAAGATAATGTTTTAGACTTCTCCATTTCTCTCTTATTTTAATATCTTTATATCTGTATATTCAGTCCTTTTTATTAGGGTATATTTTATATTGCTGTGTACACTTCATGCCTCAGCTTCAAATGTATTTATATTGCTGTGTACACTTCATGCCTCAGCTTCAAATGTATTTCCATTGTTTTTTTATGGACAAATAAAGTGTATCAGTATCAATAAATAGTTACCAGATTGGAATATGAAAATTGCACTGGGCTATAATTTTGATGTCATTGCTGACTTATAAATGTTCTTATTAATATTATTCTTATCATGTTGCAATTGTAGGAGAGGTTGGTAGCATTGGTATGCCTGGAAATGAGGGGTTGACTGGATCGACAGGTCAGCCTGGACCTAAAGGATCACCCGGAATTCCAGGAAAACCAGGATTCCCTGGACTCGCAGGAGACAAAGGAGAGAAGGGAGAACGAGGAATTGGAGGAATTCCAGGTAACTGAGAATCAATTTAATATTTATTGATTGTCAATCACAAATTAAACAATACATGACTTGAAATTGTTGGTTGTATACAGATACAATTAGCAAGAAGTCAATGAAACTATAAAAATATTATGTTACTTTAAAGAGATTAATAAAAATAAAAATTTGAAATAATTAGAATTTCAAAAATGTATTAGAACATATCACATCATTTTAATAGGGCTGTCCCCTTAATAGAGGTTGACCTTAGTATTAAAATATATATTTCCTTGATTGTATTTAAAATGCATTGTTAAAGTGGCTCTGTAAATCTATCTATATACGAGTAAACAATGTTCCATAGTTAGAAACTAACATTGCACCATGGAGTCTTGAGTAAACATTGCAAGGAGACTTCGGGCCATATGTTTGTTGTTAAACTTTTCCATGCATAAGATAATAACAAAATATTATAATTTTTTTCATTTTTTCTATATAGGTACCCCTGGAAGACCAGGTATATCTGGTCCCATAGGACCACCAGGCCAGCCAGGTAGTGACGGACCTATTGGACCAGTAGGAGAGCCTGGTGTTCCTGGTCCAGATGGTGAAAAGGGTGCACCAGGGTTGAATGGTCTTGGTGGTACACCTGGTCCCCGTGGTTCTCCTGGTGCTAGAGGTAAATTATTTCAAATTATATTCAACTTTCAAAGTTTATTTTTCACCCATTCATTAAACAAAAAAAAATAAGGTATACATTGGTCCTCATCCATCGTCCTAAAATTGTTGATGGGCTACTTCTACATGTTATAATTTAAGGACTCCGCATCAAAGGAAAATGTAGAGTGACGAAAACATAAAATGTACAGTGACAAAAATGTAAATATGTACAGTGACAATAAGAAATGTACAGTGACGACAACAAAATGTGCAGTAACAGAAACGTAAAATGTACAGCGACAAAAATATAAAATGCACACTAACAAAGACATAAAATGTACAGTGACAATACGTAAAATATACATTGACAAAGACAAAATGTACAGTGACAAAAATAGTCAAAATGGTAACAATATTGAGAACTTGTCACATGGTTGGACTACTCAGTAGGTGATTGGAGCGGTGTAGGAATTGGCAACCCCCCAAAACCCTGAATCCGCCTCTGTGTGCAAATCTAATGAGTATTGTTTGATTCACAGGAATCCAAGGTCTTAAAGGCGATAACGGTGTTAGAGGCAGCGATGGTTTGCCTGGTCGCCCAGGACAAATTGGTGAAAAGGGTGAGAAGGGAATGATTGGTATGCCAGGAAAATCAGGAGACAATGGTCAACCTGTAAGTTGATTTATAATTTTAATCCATCGATGATGCAGTTAGTATCACCATGGCCTCATATTTTGTACGACACAGTGAGTTGTATGGCCGGGCGATTAAGGCAGGGAACCGTGAACCATAGCAATAGCAACA
This sequence comes from Nesometra sesokonis, assembly GCA_025631205.1. Classification (NCBI taxonomy): domain Eukaryota; kingdom Metazoa; phylum Echinodermata; class Crinoidea; order Comatulida; family Antedonidae; genus Nesometra; species Nesometra sesokonis. Next base: position 6,461 of record JAOTQE010127799.1, read on the forward strand.
GCATGGGTTCGAGGCCTGCTCACACCATGGTTCTGGTGGTGGAACAAGTCTTAAAATATAAAGATAAAAACTATAAACCATAGGCCCAGTTTATACATACGGCTTATGTGCACTATAAAGAAACCAGTACATCTTTCAAGATTAGTAGGGGGGTTACCTCTGTGTACTAGTCCATACATCCCCTGCCGTGGACAGATGAATGAGCCCCTGTATTGGGCAGCAGAACATGAAGTGACCCTTAGGGGTGTAGAAAGTCATAAATGTGTAACATTTGGTCCACAGCACCTTCAGACTCTACTGTATAAGGTGCTATATAAATCTACTACATTGCAATTGTTTTAATAAGAGAGTAAATTAGGAAATTTTCATTTTATTGCCCTACCTGGGCATCACTACTATTTCCTAGAGAACAATAAGTGTTGTTGTATTCTATCCAAACTTGAGAACACTCAAATGTGGGCCCAATAATTACAACATAAAAGAAAATGATAATAAATATGCTTTTCACTATAATTCTGTATAGGAAGCAAGTTAATTAAGAGACTTTACAAGGCAGATCCTATAATGTAGGAAACAATACCTTACACATAATTGTTTACATAGATGATCGTTTATAAATTATTTTAGTCTGGAAATATAAACTAGTTACTACATTTAGTTTCAATTTCTGGGCACATGACCTCGGATTTTTGTAGCTACATCATGGTTTGTGACTATATCTAATTACTATATTGTATAATTTTCTATTGAGGATATATTTTTCAAATATGGTTTTAGGTAAATATGTATATATATGTAGACATTTTTCAAGTTTTCTTTTAATTTACATCGTAACAAAATATTCTAAGAGAAACATTAAAATGTTCATATTTTCATATAAGAATATTTCATTTTTCTCTTAAAATTACAATGTTCATATTTAAATCTCGCATCTATTTAGGGACAAGATGGCCAAGATGGAAATCCCGGTCCTTCAGGAATCAAAGGTGAACCAGGTATTGGAAGACCAGGACAAAAGGGAGATAGAGGACCACGTGGAGCTGATGGTAAATACCTTTCACAATTATCTATAATATATCATACACTAAAATAGGAAACAATTATTAATGTCGGGGTTGAGTGGACGAATTTCAACTTTAATACATTCCATTTGCTTCACAAAATCTCCAGAAATGCTAAGAAACACTTTAAAACATTTGGTGTAAATGCTATATCACAAAAAAAAAACATTGCTGCTTTTAAAAATATTCAAAGGATGCTTCCCGAGGTCCACAGGCAGGATCACTTATTCTGGGCACTTAGAGCGACTTAAATCAAAATCAAATCAAATCAAATAGTATTTATTTGATCCACAGCAAAGTACAAATTACAATAATTAATATACTGTAAACAACATTTAACATCATGGATCAGGGGAGACTTTCACTATAGCCTAATCTTATTTCTATAAGTAACCGCATTAATTATGTATAAATTTTGTTGCCAAATATATGTATAAGTTATACGATGTTAATTTGTTTAAATATGTTTCTGTTAATTTCAGACATTCTGATCATCTTAAACTTCATAATAATGTTGTTACCCGGACAAACTTGTTTCACAATTCTGTTTGTAGCATTTTTGTTAGGTTATTTAAAGATCTACCTGTGGACATTGGTGACCAGTTATTAATTAATTTTAACTCTTTTAAATATTGACTTTAAATATAGACTCAAAAAATATCTTGTTTTAAACATTTATTTCAGTGTTATGTAATTTTTAACTTTTGATATGTATCATATATTTTATCAAATTTTATATAGTGTATCTTTGTACATTAGTCTTTTTGATATCCTGCAATATGAAATTTTAATATTTTATCTTAGTTTCTTTTTTAAAATTTATGTAAGTATTTCAAGACCTCTAGACTGTTATTTTTTTAACATTTAGGTAATCCTTCCTTATTGAATTACTTTTGTACTATGTTTTTATGTTGTACTGGTCTGTTTTCTGTAAAGGTGAAGTAAGTTATATGATATATGCTTCACAGAGCCTCCAGAAATGGAAAGAAACACTTTAAATCTTTAATAATTAACAGTAAATGTTGTTTCAAAATCACAGTTATAATGATTATTCAGAACATATGATGAGAGGTAGCAGCTGTTGACATCAAGGTGATGTCTAATTTTGTCTATAAGTGAGTTCTTAATGGTTTGTTCTGTCATTTACCTCCACATTCAAAAGATAAACAATTTTCTTTATTTATAATTTTTTTTTTTTTAAATTGCAGAGAGGATTAAATGATTTGTTATGATTTGACACTGTACTTAATAACGGCATGTCCAAAGTGGGGGTATCCTTAAGCTGGGCACTTACTGTGTCTTGCGACAGTTGTACGACTAAACTATTGCCCCTGTGAGTTTGGTTGCCAGACACGATGACAGTCTTGTAATTATCTGCTGATGGTTTTTTTAGTGATTCAACAGGGAAATCACTAAAAAAAACGTCAGCCGACAAGAAGAAGACTGTCATCACGTCTGGAAACCACACACACACACAGGGAGCGACGGTTTAGTCATGTGACCATCGCAAGACGTAGTGAGTGCCCAGCTTATGACTCTGAGACTGCAGTCTTAAAAATATATTTATTTAATTATTTTATTTTAGGTATACCAGGGCGCACTGGCCCAACTGGAGTGAATGGTGAAAAGGGCGAGCCAGGTTTCCCTGGTACTCGAGGCAGTGAGGGTCCAATGGGTCCTGTTGGACCCACTGGTGATAAAGGAGAACGGGGTCCACAAGGCCCAGAGGGAGAAGACGGTGCACAGGGTGAGAAAGGTTTGAGGGGGTTACCTGGTAGGCCTGGAAGAGACGGAAACCCCGGAGCTAATGGCAGGCCTGGTGATAGAGGATCACCTGGTAGAGTAGGACCTAAAGGTACTGACGGAAGGGATGGAACGCCAGGACCAAGAGGACAGAAAGGTTTAGCTGGAATACGTGGTGAGAAAGGACGAGCTGGGTTAGATGCTCTACCATGCTCAGCACAGAAGGGTGAAAAAGGAGATCGAGGACCAACAGGCGCAAGTGGTATGATGTTTACTTTATTTTTATTTTATTTTAAACTCAATTTTCTTTTCAATAAAGCAATAAGGTGTAAGGGAAAAAAATATTATTTTTTAATTATTTTATTTTCATTTTTAGGAAATCCTGGAACGCGAGGACCAGATGGTTTGATTGGTATCCCAGGACAAGTTGGACAAAAGGGTGAACCTGGTCGCTCTGGTTTTGGTATTAAGGGTGACAGAGGTCCACAGGGTGAAAGGGTATGTATCAAGAGGGGATGCCAACAAATATATAAGGACACATATAATGTTATTCCACAGCAACTACAGTATTCCCTTCTCCAACTTCTTCCCCCAACTCCTGAAGATATGAATAATTATTGTCAATTCCGCCATGAAATGAAATATGACGAGACTAACCTAAAAGTTGATCAGTAAACATTTAGTATGGGTTTCATAGCCACTGACAGTTATCTACCCTAGGACAATATCCCAGAAAATTAGTCATCCAAACCCAATGTTTGTAACAAACAAAGGTTCTTCATGTCCAGACTTAGGCCTAGCTCTTTCAGGTCTGTCATTTCCAGGCTTACCTAAGCCTAGACCTACCACTTGATGCAGTGATATGTACCCCAGCTAAGTGTAGAATTGCCAATGTGTAGCTACTGCATCTGTGTTGATCACATCCTTGTGTACCATAACAATAAGTGAATTGTGTCATGACGTATTATGTTATTGACCAATTGGATTTTTTAATCATGTCATGTGACACTGTCATGCCATTACTCTTATATAGGGTCCACCAGGTAGTATTGGACTGAAGGGTGACCGGGGAGAAGACGGTCCCACAGGGGCTCCCGGCCTTCCATGTGACAAAGGAGAACCAGGAGTACCAGGAGCTAGGGGACCTGTTGGTGAAAAGGGAAATGCAGGAATACCAGGAGCTCCAGGACCCAGGGGAAGTACAGGTGAGGATTTCACAGCAGTTCACAATGGCAGCGGTGCTTGCAGTTTTGACTGAATCTTATGCAAATCAGTGTTTATGTTTTATGACAATAACGTGATCCCTCCAGGAGTATAATTGGGTACCTGTGAGATTAATTGTATCTGACTAACAGTCAGATACAACTGCTATGCCATGTACTCTTTGTGTCTTGATAAACACAATTTATTAGTACTTTAAAATGTGCCTATTGATTTGATTAATTTTATTTGATTTATTATCCTTATAAAAATAGTGCTTATGAAAACTAATATGTTTTGAAGGGGCATTAATAATAAAAAAATGATGAAAATTGAGAGAGGAAACTTGGTGAGTGCAGTTGTTGCAGTGGTAAGTGGTCTCTGCTAGTGAGAACATCCTCTTGAATCTAAGTTTGACTAAAACAAAGTTATTTGCCGTATTTTCCATGGTTTCTTCATGTTTCTGTTTCTTTTAGAGGTGACTTATGGTTGGCACATGTTATATAAGCAGGGGCCCACATGTACTTGAGAGAATACAAGACCTTTAAATCCACCACTGTTTATACTGCCGAGCTTTTGTTATATTTTCATTATAGTGTACATATGTTTATAATACAGAAGAATAATTTTAATGGTATTTGAACTGATTTTATGTAATACATACTTTGTTTTATAATGTTTTAATAATCTTTTGACAAAATGATTTCTTTTTGGTTGTCTTCTTTTAGGTTGTACGTTAGCATCTCATTATATTTAGTGATGAATATATAAATTTGAACTAACTTGGATTTTTTAAAAATACTTATCAGGCATTAAAGGAGCGAAGGGCAGCTCTGGGTTCCATGGTCCTCCAGGATTCCCAGGTCTAAAAGGTGAGCCTGGTCAACCAGGTGCTAGAGGAATTCCCGGAGAGCAAGGAGATCGTGGTGTTGAGGGACAACGTGGATTTCCTGGACCCACTGGACCTAAGGGTGATTCAGGACAGAGGGGAAGCCCAGGTAAGTGTTATATGTTTAGTTTTTGATGTGTTTTATTTTTACTTATAAGTTTCTTTAAATCAACAAAATACATATTTATTTTTATTTACTTTTTATTTATTTGATACTTAAAGCAATGAAAGTTGCCACCTGCAGAATATGAACACTAAAGAACATTAATAACAATTTACATTACAATCAAATTTGAAAAAAAAAGCAGAAAAAACATGCCAGATATAAATTTAAGGATGATTTTGTTTTATAGCATTGCGATATTAACATTCAAATTAAAAACAATCAAAATATCAACATCAATTTCAGCTAAACTAAACATAGCCAGATGTGAAATCCTTTGACAAACATTATCTTTATTAAATGAAAAAGTTTATTTTATCCGAGAGGCGCAGTATAGAATATGTAAACTTAACAAGAACATTAACTGCAAGTAGATACACTGTTAACACTTCAAGATTCAAGATTTTTCTCTTTGCGGAAACTCCAGACAGGCACAGTCGCTCACATACAAATACAATATCATACAAATTAATTAAAATATTTAACCCTTCCGCTGCCATGATAGCATAAATGCTAATAGACGCATTCACAGCGTGTGCCATAGTAGCATAAATGCTAATACATAAGTGCCTGTTAAAAAACTCCCTTTGAGCGAATGTACAGAAGTCTAACTCAGACGGTCGTGTATTGTTTAGAAGGCCGATAAAATTCTGCACATTTTGATGTATAACTTGTCAGGGATTGCTTTGTAACAAGTTCGACTTTTTTTGGTTTGTAATTTCGCCAAAACATTTTCCCAAGGGAACAATACTAATTAA
>JAOTQE010127810.1:0-12274 GCA_025631205.1 Nesometra sesokonis
ATAAATTAAAAAGTTATTGAACTAAGTAGACATTTATTTATAGAAAAGTTTGAGGTAGTTAAAATAAGTTGTTTATTTGCTTATTTCTCAATAATTTCCTGAACTTGGTGATTTTGCTATGCCTTTCCTCATTTCATAAACTTTTACCTTTTTTCTATTTGAGAAGAAATCGAAAGAGCTATGCAGGTGCACAGCCATGATTATTATTTTATAAATAATAAAAGGTCAATTTCCAAATAAATTAAATTTTTGGTGTAGATTTTGGATGGAATACCCTTTAATTTATTTTTTCCCTTAAATTCTTAAAGTTTAATTTCAGAATAACTTTATGTATATCTTTCAATTTTTTTTCTTTTGTGGTGAAACCACCACCTTTATCCATTCATTCTTTACATTCTTCATAGGCTCTACATCATCATTCTTTTTATTTTTCTCTTAAAATGTTATTGCCAATATAACTTATAAATACTATGTAATACGCATACACACAAGCTTGCAGTATACATACGCATACACTCAAACACATATTTTATACTTGTTTCTATATTAATACCCACATGCGCACATTCTTTATTATATAACTGTTGTTTTTAACAACAAACATGTTTAAAAAGCTGTTTTATTTTTATTTCTTTGAATTTCCATGAACTTTGCTGCATGTAATTCTTACAACTTATCATGGTGACACTATGTATTAGTCCTAGCCATTAATGATCATTAAAAAAATCTGACCATGACATTCAAGATTTTTTAATCTGTCTGGAAACCCAAGGAATTCTTGTTTACGTCTTATGTTCATATATTTTCACATGATATATTTTTTCTTAGAAATAGTTTGATATCAAATGCCATAACATTTTTATAAGATGGCCATTTCCTGTATTGGTGTATTTCCTACTTCAGTCGGATCATTGCTCCGCTTAGGCTTCGTATAATCACCAATTTCCTCAATGTTGGGTTATACCATTGTATTACCAGGGAACATGTTGTCATAATAAGATGTAACAAATATTATTGAAACTAAATGGAATAAAAACAAAAAGTGGTGTAAACAAGTTTTGTTTTGTAAATGCCTTGTAATTGTAGTAACACTACAAATTATAGGCCTAATTTACAGACCTTAAAAATTACTTTTTAAAGATTGATTGGCTTATATCCACTTTCATACATACAAACAAATTAACAAATGTAACAAATAATTATGTTTTATTTTATTTATATATATGAGTGGCGCTTTATTTTAGTGGTTAGCATGCTTGCCTTCCAATCCCGAGGTTCTGGGTTCAAACCTTGTTGAACGCTAGGTTGGTTCCTACAACATAACAATGCCACTCCTTAAGCCTCATAATGATTGAGACTTGGGTTTAGAAAGCATGGCGTAGATCTCATCCTGTAAATGGCGAGAAAACTTCCTGTTGGATGTGACATGAAATAAAAATTAAAAAATTAAATAAAAAACATAAAATATATAAATATATATATTTCTAACATGTTTAATTCTTGTAGAATCATGGAATAGTTTAGTAATAATATAAAAAAAATGTGTTTCCAAAACCGATCGATAAGGAAATTGTAATAAGTACACAGTTATACCCAAAAATATTAAGATGTAAGAATGAAAAACACAAAAATCAGAAAATACAGTAAAATTTCCTAAAAAATTTCAAATAAGCAAAAATGTTCCATGAAAATTCCAAAATTTTGTGCTTGGGTAACACAAAGATATATTTTAGTCCTACATCGGACTACAAATTAGCTCAAGCATATTCAAGTAGACCTTTATTAATATTTTACATGTTCACATACGTGAAGTTGGTATAAAATGTTTGAATTTAGTTTATTTGTATATACATAATGATTTCTTGGGTGTATACTTGTATTTTCACTTATATTATTTAATTTAATATGTGCAAGTAAAACAAACAGGATGAATTAAAATGATGTAAAAATTTAATATTCAAACTTTTCCTTCAATTTTCAACAAGCACTCCACGATCTATATTATTTGTGTCCTATGCATAACTAAGATTATGAATCAACTGTATATCTTCAGAATTACCCTTCAGTATCAGCCTTTTGATGCTGTAGTATAGCTTCGTTTAAATGGCTGTCTGAGTGCCCTGAAATATCTGCTAACAATTTTGTGATTTCTGTAATTGCAGTGTTACATGTTATTAAAAAGGCATGCACAGTTTTTTTTATTGAATAATTAATAATAATCCAATTAAACAAAATGCTGTTGATTTTATTACAGTAAATCCAAGTGTATGTACATGTTGTTTTACCATATTGAATAATGGAACAACCCAAGTTAGTTGTTGCTGAAACTTAGTCATATTAATTCCTTTTTTACCACATCAGCTTCGTGAGGAAAATAACACACTGTTGAAGAAAGCAAAACAATATGATGTGCTAATTAACAGGCGGGAACGTGAGAACGAGGAGAGTGATAACCTATTGACCATGCTTCGTGCTGACTTAAACAGGCTGAATGGCGAGAGGTAGGAACAGTAACAGTTATTGAAATAGTATTTTTTTTGTGTGTAAATAACTTTGGTAAATATCATGTCTTAAGAACCAACCCACTGGTTAATTTATCATAATAAAGCTAGTGTGGACAGCCTAGAAAGTTTATCTGTCAGATAACTTATCCACACCACACAGTTTGGTCAACAATTCCTTTTTCAACAAGAAAACTGACCAGGTTTGTTTTTTAAGCAGGAAGTCCAATGCGATTAGTATGGCTTGGGTCATAGGTATATTATTTTAACTAGATAGTAAACTTCCATAAAATGCATAGCCTCAAAGTGCAATTCCATGAAAGTGCCTACTATTGAAGGACGCATGTCCAGAATCCGTTACGTTTTGATGCTGTTGCTACGGTGAAATTGTGCCGCCAATCTTTTATAAAAGTTTTTGATTTATCAATATATGGAAGTAAATTTAATGAAAATATAAAGACAATTGACAAGGTAAAATATATGTAACATACATAAATAATTTTTTTACAACAGAAGAGTGTTAAAAGTACAATAATTTAAAACGGTTATTATAATTTAACTCAAATGTTTTTGATGAAGGCTGACGACCCCCAATAGTAAGCACCAATTCTACAGTGTTGTGTTAAGTTCCTTATCTAGCCGTAAAAAATAATTCTATGGACTTGGCTACACCTGTAGAATCATATTACCAACTGACCCTCATTTGTCTGTTTAACAATCACCCATGAGGGGGTGGGGGGGGGTGGGGAGTGTGGTTGACTAATATTTCTAAAATTAATGATTGTACAAGTTTAAACATAGGCTATAATAATCCAAGTTGTTCATGCTAACTATACGATGCAAACTCGTGCTTTCCAAACCAAACATGTGGGAAAGAACCTAGTATTCAGCCAGGTTCGAACCATGGACCTTGTGATTTGAAGGCAAGCATTTGAATCGCCAACCTACAGCGCCACCTTTTATGTTTGTCATGTGAAAGAAATTCCATCTGATGAGATTGGGCATAAGCTATTAGCAATCTTCGGTCATTCGTCATCTTTTACCATGTGCATTTATAATTAATAAACTGAATAAACAAAAGTATCATTGTATAATTTGTAGCATGATTGGAATTTTCATTACCTACAATCACAAATGCTTATTATTAGATCCAGTGGTATGTTTTGTGAATTGGTCTTTTTTACAACTCATTTCAATCGTTATCTTCATACAAGCCTGTATTTTAATTTCCTTTTTAATCTTAAAATAGATTGTATATTTGTCCTTATTACATTTTAAAAAGACACCACATACTGAGTCGTGCCAGTTTGTAATGATCAAGCATATTTAAAATACAGTAAAAGATTTAGTATTGGACATTTATATAAGCTCACTCTCGTTTATAGGCCCACCCTAATGACTTTATTTAATACAAAGTGGGTCACACAATGTTATACTTGTTTATATACCTGGGTATAAGCCCACCCCCAAAATGACACTGATTTCATGTTGAACCCACCTCTGTCCAGCATAGTTGAAGTCCCAAACTGATGCTCTTTTGCAATGTCTAATTTCTTGTTATTTTGATTGTATCTAAGATATTTAATGAATATTTTGGCCCTGTAACTGTAGATTTAAGGTCGTATATATTCATCCATTGCCCAGACCTCTTCAGAAAATTGTTTGAAGAGGTCTGGGCATCAGACAAATATATATGATTGTAAGTACATACTAACTTTGAATCTACACTTACATGGCTGAAATGGAGAATATCTAAAGCCAGGAACTCAATGCGTCAAACGGCAGTCGCACGACTATACTGGCTCCCCCTGTGTGTGTGGTTGCCATTTGCGATGACAATCTTCTACTCGATGACCGACATTTCTTTTTAGTGATTCCCCTGTTGAATCACTAAAAAACACTGTCAGCAGGCGAGTAGAAGATTGTTATCGCGTCTGGCAGCCACACAAGCGCACACACACTGAGTGTTTAGTTTAGACCATTGTACAACGCAGTGAGTGCCCGGCTTTAGATACAATCAAAATATGTCGTATATGACCCTTAATGCAATCAACAGGTTGATCCAACAAATGCATAATTTATTAATTTCTTGTTGTAATTGTTAATTCATAGGGACAATATTCAACAAGCAAATGACCACCTTTTGCGAGTCCTCAGCCAATCGATCCAGGTCACTATGGCAACAGAAGATACAATCAATCGGCAACTTGCTAAACTTTTAGCATCTGCCGAAGAGAAGGCATCAGGTCAGATGAAGCTAGAAGAAGAGGGGAGAGGTGCAGAAGGTAGAATGCCAGCCGAGGGTGAAGATTCAAGGCTTGGAGCCTTTGGAGGTATGCATTGCTTTGGTGTATGTTATGTGTAAATAATCCATTTTATTGTTTGCTTTTAATAAATATTTGGCGTAATCATAAATTTAAGGGGCCTTTTAAACCTAAAATGTTTTTTCTGTTTGTATAAGGTCTCCTCCTAATTTGAATAAATGTCCCTTAACATTTAAAAAATCAATAATTAAAAAAACTCTTTCAGGCTTATTTACCTGCTTTCTTTTTTAGGGTCCAACCAAAAATTCAAATTCTATACTTATTTAGCATTTTTGAATGTTGTAAATCAGTGTTATTTTTATGGATTTTAATACAAAATAATAACATCTGGAATATTTAAATATAATAAATATGCGTCGTTGGCTTATGTGTACGGAGGCCTTTAAACTGTGCTAACATTATTTAATGTGCACAGGTATGGTGTTGAATTTTATATACAGGTTGGTAATGCTGATAATTCCTCTTCATTTTAGGTGCACCATTGTCCCCTACTGGAGGGCGACACCACAGAGAATCCCCTTCTCCAGATGGTTATCAAGATACCAGTATAGGGTCTATCTACAGTGATGAGGGCCTAGAGCTTTCACAACAACTAGCAGAGAGCATCTTTGCTGGACCAGATCTGGATGCTGAGGGTGAAGAACTTGTACTGGGTAAGCTAGACATTTTAAACAAAGCAATTTCTAAAGCCCGGCGCATACTTAAGGATTTTTGCTCAGCAAACTGCCTTGCAAGACACTTTGTTCGGCATTACCCTTTTGACACACACTATGAGGAAAATGCTTACGAACGTAGAACATCCTTTGTATGCGCAAGAGCTTTGAAAAATCTGATTGGCAAAGGTAGTTGAATCAACGCACTTCAATTCATTTTGGTTGATATGCGCATATGTAGTAACAGTGGAATAGTAAGAATTTTGCTAAGCTTTGGCACACATTGTGAGCAAAGCTCCTAAAATAACCAAATTATGAAACATGATAGATATTTTGCTCATTGCCTTGCGAAGGACTTTGCTTACTAAAAATTTGACACACACTGTAAGCAAAGTGCCTTGTAAGGCAGTTTTCTGAGCAAAATTTCTCAAGTGTGCACTGGGCTTCAGACTGTGTTGGGACATACAGTAGCCCAGTTTTACATTGAGCAACTTCAGACCTTAAAAACATTTAGAGGTAAAACCATGGAACTATGGTAATATGAATATGCCAGACATTATTTAATTGAAGTTATTCCACCCCTTATGTAGAATGTAAATTGATTAATGTCTAAATGTTTTTTTTTATAACTAGGTCAGTGTTAATTGCCACACACAATTCACAGCAAGAATGAACATTAAATTCCAACTATCTGAATGATCCCTAATAACTCATGTGCTTCACTGATTGTGAAGGATTTTCTTTGTTTACTGTGATTTTAAACAAACTTATAGTTTATTTTACCTTTTTTTTGCTGAACACTTCTTTTGGCTCTTCTGCATAAATCTTTATTTTGATGATATATATTCACTTAATTCTTGTAGGTGCCAATGGCCGCTTGCAGTCAGCTGTCGAGAAGCTCTTGGAGATGATGGCGGCCACCACACAGCAGCTTCACCAAGCTCGCAGCATGCAGACTGAGCTTCTAAACGCCACCATGAGCAGCCAAGATGAACTAAACCAGATGAGGGATCGGCAGCAGGAGTTGCTACAGCAGGTGAAAGAGGAAGTTGAAGAGAAAGAAAGAGTCAGCAGAGAGCTGGATAGCACACAGGGTAGGTTCATCATCATTATCAACATCACCACCAACACCATCATCATCATCATCATCATCTTTATTAAATGGGCAGAAAATACCCTAAAACATGTTAGTTCTGAATTTGTGAATTCACAAGATATAATAATTTTGCAGACAGGTGTGTCTGAAGTTATACAATCATCTAATTTTCTCCAATTATTTATTCTTAAACACAGTGTTTGTTCAGTTATAATATAGTAAACAAGAAGCCTAGTAACACACATAAAACAATGCACATTCAATGATAACATATTAAGTTAATTATTGTAAAACTGATTGTTGAGGTACAGAATTATGAAAAATAAGTTTCGAAAATTGTGTGACCCTGCACTAAAGTAGAAGCGCTTCTACCAGTGACTATAAAATCATTACCGGTTCAAGACTTTGTTCTTCATTTTTGTTATCTTCTTGGAGAAGAATTTCAAAGTTAATCTACAGTCTATCGTGTGTACTTTTCCTCAAATGCTCTGGTTCTTTTTATCTCTTACTGTTGGAGTTGACTTCATAGATATAAAATTTTCTTTTGGTAAGAAGAATCTACACTTTACTTTTATATTTGAATAGGACTTTTACATGGATATACAGATGAATTAAGCAAGGTACAAGCCAACAAAAATCCACAATTACAGACATTATTAATCAAAGCAGCTGGACTGGAAAAAGAAAGAGATCAACTCAGAGAAGAGAAGCAGATACTAGAAGAACAACAAATGGCACTAGCAGAGAGAATAGGCGAGGAGGACTTTGGTAAGAAAATTTTAATAAAAACCGTTAAAGGTTTCATTGTATATGCACTCTGAACAAGTGTACAGAAAAAAAAGGAGACCAAGAAAGAGGGAAGTGGGGGTAGGGGGTGGGGGATTGCTTAATGTCAGCATCCAAATGGTAGTTTGGGGATAAGTCCTTAACACTGATCAAGGAAAAGATCTACAAGAATCTGCTCATCTCAGGCACCTTCTATCCTCATTTAAGCTATGGAAACTAGCTGAAACAAATGCCATTCCACGTCGTCAAAATACAGTTGAACCTCGGGGAAAAACTCTCCACTTACGAAAGGTAGCCATTTATAAGAGCTTCAGCCGATAGAGGGCTAAAATTAAAAAATTTATAAATCATGTACACATGCTTATGCCCAAGACTTCATGGCTTTCTCAAGGCAAAGAGTCTATCAAATTTCTAGGCACTGCATTCTATATTTTATTAAATATTATTTATTATTTTTTAAGAACAGTCGGTTCAGTAATATGATTTTCAGCCATTAAAGTATAAGGGTTTGGTATAGAAATTGTATTAATTGTCAAAAACATCATGGAATTTTCCAGGGTGGCCGCATATGAGTAAATTATCATACAATCAAAATTGTAAATAAATAAATGTCCGCCGCTGCTTACATGAGGTGGTACAAGAGATACCAAATGCACTGATTAGATATGAAAAATAAAGGCTTTTGAATGAGTGGTCGTTATGGGAGGTGTCCCCTTACAAGAGGTGTCCGCACAGGAGGTTCAACTGTAAAAGTAAATGTAATTTATTACACATTTATTATATGCGAGGTCTTGCCACAAAATGAGTCTCATGGTAGGAAAAACTAAAATTAAGTTATTGGTACATGTTAATAGAGCACACTATAAACTGTAATCTACACTTTAAATGACATTCATTGGATAAGTTTGAAGTCTTCAGTCATAGAAATACGGTTTTGAGAAAATCCCCAATTAAATAAAGAAATCTAAAAATAAACAATTAACATACTATAAATCTCTGAAAATTTCCATTAAGGAGACTTTCCTGCATGAAAACTGACCCAAAAAGTATATTATAATTAAATATAAGTACCATAGTACTCATAATTGATTAAAACTAAATTTCTCAAAAATTTGACTCAGACCTATTATGGTGATTATCTCAGTTGGATCATACCTACGATGCGACTCATTTTGTGGTGAGACCTCATATGTATTATATTTATATATTTTAGGCCTAATAGAAGAGAACAGCAGGCTACGACAGGAGAAGCTGTGTCAGGAACAACAGGCCCAGAAGGACCGTGCAACTCTTGAAGAGCAACAGCACCTGATAGAGGTACAGCTGGAGGAACAAATCAGTAAGACAGAAGCCTTATTAGAGGAAAGAAAAACAATGAAAGAGGAGTTTGAGAAGCAGTTAGCTGCACTACAGAAACAACAGAGATCACATAAACAATTTCTAGGGGTAAGTTAAACGGCCATTCCTTCCAAAATTCACCCAAATAATCAAATTTCTGTCAAATTTTACCTGTTTAAATTATTTCTAAAATAAAGTTTTATTCTTGAATAGAAAAAAGCTAATAATTATCAAATTCTTTTAGGCTAGGGCAAGGTGATTTCTTTGGTAATTTCCCATTGCTAAGGTAATAGACTATAGATTGTGTTCGCGAAGATGTTGCCCAGCCTATCCGGCCCAGAGTACATAACACTTTTGCACGCGACATGCACACACAAATAACGCGTCGTTGTTTACTAGATTTAGACACTTCAAAGAAGCAAAGCTAATACAGATTCTTCCGCTTTATTTTTTAGGATCCATCCAAAAAATATAATTCTGTTATTATTTTGCATTTTTTTTTACACTAGGAAGTAATAAAATGACATAAATCACATGACGACTTTTCATAGATCCAGGGCAACAACACAACCTATATACTTCTGCATTGGCATGATGTCAGTACTTCCCATGTTCCACTTTGGCCGTGTTTCCGCAGGAATTTCGGATTATCCGATAAAATATCGTCCAATCAAATCAATTTTTAAAAATACAACTGCGCAAACTCAGTGTAGACCATAATGCATTGTGAGTCCACTAACTTCTGGTGATTTTTTAGTGATTTCCCTTTTCCTCACGTGGCACCCTGGTTGCACTGCGGTGAAATCCTCGCAAAAGCAAGATCTAGGTTAACCTTGTGTCAAAGGTAAAAAATTATCGCATTTAGGTCAATTATTGGATAATTATCGGAATGTTGTTGGATAATTATCGGATAATTTCTTTACATCAGAATAGGTTAAACACCCGTTTGCAGCACTTTTATTGGATAATTTTTATCGAGATAATTTATAAGGTATTTTTTTCTTGCAGAAACACGGCCTTTGTCGCAAATCAAAAGCTCTCTTCTTAACTTAGGAACCCTAGAATTATGAGAAGCCAATCACTAGGCTTTACTTTTGTGTAACTAATTCAACTTGACTTAGTTGTGTATTTATTCATGTCATATGTTATATAATAATTCCAAACGAACATTTTGACATCAAACAAATAATAAATTGGAATAGGTACTTTGCCTAATTTACTTAAATTTATTCAAGTATTTAATCATGGTTATGGACCAGTAGGCAACAATGCACAGTATTTAGCCACTGGTATAAATAGAATGTTAGTTATCTAATGTGTTCACTGAGGAAGGTGGTGGTCCACCGAAACATATCTGTTTGTATGGCGCCGTAAGGCAACCATTTTTTGTAAATAAATGTAGTATGTTGACTACAGCATGAAGATTAAAACTGTTGTGTTTCTTTTCCAATTTATATAATAATTATATTAAAACAATTTATCTAGGAACAAGCAAATGAAAGGGAACTAGAAAGGGAAGACTTTCAGAAAGAGATTCAGCATTTAGAAAATGAGTTAAGAAACCGAGGGGAAAGGCCATCTAGTAATGAGCATCTAGTGAAAGAGGTAATGAATAACAATTACAACAACAACAACAAGAAGCAATGAACAACAAATTACAAACAAACAACAAACACCAACAAACAAACAATCAACAACCAACACCCCAAACAATCAACAACAACAGCAGAAACCGAGTAGAAAGGCCATCTAGTAATGAGCATCTACTGAAAGAGGTAATGAATAACTTAATTGCAATAACAACAACAAGAAACAATGAACAACAAATTACAAACAACCAACAAACAACAAACAAACGACAACCAACACCCCAAACAACCAACAACAACGATGAGCATCTAGTGAAAGAGGTAATGAATAACTTAATTACAATAACAACAACAAGAAGCAATGAACAACAAATTACAAACAAACAACAACAAACAAACAATCCACAATCAACACCCCAAACAACCAACAACAACAAGCAACAACAACCACCACAACAGCAGCAGCAACAACAATAGCAGAAACTGAGGAGAAAGGCCATCTAGTAATGAGCATCTAGTGAAAGATGTAATGAATAACTTAATTACAATAACAACAACAAGAAATAATGAACAACAAATTACAAACAACCAACAAACAAACAACCAACACTTCAAACAACCAACACCCCAAACAACCAACAACAACAAGCAACAACAACAACAACCAACAAACAAACAACCAACACCTCAAACAACCAACAACAACAGCAACAACAGCAGACTTTTTAAATATAATTGTATACAATTATTAAGTCTCAGGCCATTCTCAACATTATTACCCCAATTATTTGCACTTTTTTTGCTTCATGGTTAGACTTGCCGCAAGTCACTTGTATCTGGTCATGTTTTGTACTCTATACAGCACCACCAACCATCACAATCAGTCAATTTGTACAAAAAGCGACTTGCAAAAGTCCTCCTTTCGATACCCAGATGGATGTAATCTTGGCCATCCATATTTGGTAGTTGGGCATATAAATGTTTAGTCATGGTATTATCCAATCAAAGTGTTTTCGTTTTGATTGAACAAAGCTAACCACACTAGATGAGAGGCTTACTAAACCAAACGAAATTGCGCCTAAAAATTATTCTGATGATTGTAGTTTTGTCCCATTCTTATAAATAAGCTCATTTTTTATCCTCGTGCAGTTATAATTCTCCATCACGTTTCTAAGGCTAAGTCTATGCTCTAAGTAGAACCAACTCGGAATACCAAACTTTCATGATGTAATGTCATCAAATGATTTTCAAAATCCATCATGCATACAATTTGGCCACGAATGAAGTACTTTACAGGCCTTATGGGGAGAGTAAGGAAAAAAGTATGACCCTTCGAAAAAAATAACACTCTTCAACTAGGTGGGTCAACTATGGTACATTTCTATGATGACCTACCTAACAGCACAGTAGTGTTATTGGTACCTTAAGGTCATTATGTGATTGTTTTGATGTCAGTTTTAATTACTCTGAAGCTCTATGTTAACGTTTGTCTCAAAATTCTACATAATTTCCTGAAGACTGTTATAGACAAGCATGCACCACTGGTCACCAAACGCTTCAAGAGGAAACTTCCTGAATGGCTTAAGGATAGGGACGACATCCTCTCGCTCATGCATAGGCGAGATAGACTTAAAGTCCGTGGTAAATCTACACGATGTGGTGTGCTATGGCGTGAAGCGCGAAAGTGTAAAAATCTTGTTACTAAACTTTGCAAAAAAGCAAAAAAAGATTATTACAGCAGACATATTATTGATTCTGCCAATGACAGTAAACAAATGTGGCGTGGTCTCAATAATCTTATTTCTTCCAATAGGAATGTTTTACCATCATCAATTAAAGTTAATGAAATTACATTAACTAATGAACAGGAAATAAGTAATGTTTTTAATGACTTTTTTGTCAGCATTCCATCTAAATTAGACAGTGCACTTGTCTCAAACAACATTAACCCCTGTTCTTATTTTAATCCATCCATATCTTCTTTTTT
>JAOTQE010127821.1:0-12274 GCA_025631205.1 Nesometra sesokonis
TGAAATATAATCACAATGACTACCCCAATTTAAATTTTCATTAATTATAATACCAAGGAAATTAAAATCATGTACTTTACAGGATTGTTCAGGAATGTAGCTTGTGTCAAAGCTTACTGCAAAAAATGAGATATTGTCTTGTTTCAATTCTGTATTTCAACATTGATTAAATCATCGTTAGGAAAGAATCTCATTTTAATATGATTTTAACAAAAAATATTAATTTTTGTCATTATGTTTAATACAATCAATTTAGGAAATTCAACGAGAGATTGATGAGAATCGATACACATTCCAAGACATTAAGAGGCTTGGCAGTGACATCACCAGAGATCCCAAGACATCGGACACCACTAGAATCACTGACATGATGACCAACCTGTCCAAGAACTGGGAGATTTTGGAGGCACTCATGCAAAAGAGGTACACTATTTGTTTTCCAGGTTTAATTTTTGATGAAGTTGTTGAGCTATGGGTAGCTTAACAACGAAATATGTGATGTAACACAAATGTTATATATTTCAGTTTTAACTTCATACCAAATGCTATTAAGCATATAGTATAATACTAATCAAGGTAGATATTAACACTGTTAAAACATATATGATGATTTTATGATTTCAGAGACGTAGTACCAAGTTTGCTAATCCTAGTAAGGATGTAAAACAGAGGCAGGCTTAGTTCGGAGTGCAACCAGTGGGCGCCTTCCCTGACCCCCCCCCCCCCCCTTTTCCTTGTTTCCTTGTCAGAATGAAAACTTGGAACCACGCCCACCAGGACCTGGGAAAGTGCGCCTCCCCCCTCCTTTTGCTAGATCCTGGACCCTGTAGAAGTCTAAAAGAGAACATCTGTGATCATTTCAGTTTTATCAGTCAAGCATAGTTTTAATCTTACTCACTTTTGCAATCCATTTCTTGCTTGAAGACTTTCAGAATTTATTCCATTGGTAAAACTCTTATACCTTTTAAAATGGGGCATAACATCATTATTTTCTTCTCGCTGCAGAAACACCCAATTACAAGAGAGTCAGGAGGCTCATGATAAGTTTAGTGAACTTGCAAAGGCAACGTGTGATTGGCTAGAGAACATGGAGGATAAGGTCGATGCCCTCCCTCCTATCGCTATAGATACTGACGCATTGATGCAGCAGCAGGATCAACATGAGGTAAATTTGAAATTATTTGCATACTCGGGGGGACTCACTGCGTCATGTGACGGTCGCACGACTAAACCGTCGCTCCCCGAGTGTGACGGTCGCACGACTAAACCGTCGCTCCCCGAGTGTGACGGTCGCACGACTAAACCGTCGCTCCCCGAGTGTGACGGTCGTACGACTAAACCGTCGCTCCCCGAGTGTGTAGTTTCCAGACGTGATGGCAGTCTTCTACTCATTGAACAATGTTTCGTTTTAGTGATTTCTCTGTTGAATCACTTAAAAAAACTACACACACAAGGAACGATGGTTTAGTTATGCGACCGTAGTACGACAGTCGCACGATGCAGTGAGTGAGCTTTAGGCTACCTGGTGTAAATCTTAAATATGGAGTCTTCTTTATATGACATACTTTCTCCCCTAAGTTCCTTGACTCATTAATAGTTAGCGGCTGAAGCAGCATTCCATTGTGTCCACAGGAGATGGATTAGAACACAGGTAAACCCGCTAATCATGTAAAAAAATGTACTGGTTTTTTTTAAGTGCACAAGTGCCCATGCTGGGTTTATAGTCCTTATCTTCAAAGACTTAGACCACAGAACAAGGTGTTAATACATATCAATGCCTGTATTTAGGGAACTCTGCCTTAACCACTCAGCCAATCAACTTTCATATCATTATTCTAAATTTGGAACTAATACCCCATTTAGACTAGCATCGCATTGTGAACAGTTTTAGCAATTGTGACAACCAATCGCAAAGTAAAATCATGTGCGAATGCTCACCAGTAGTAATAGATTGTAATCGATATTGCAATTGTTACTGGTTGCGATCGGTTGTTACAATCTTTATTACTCCCGATTACCATGGAATCCAATCGCAACAAATTCCACAGGAACTGACTGGCTCGATTGGCTGAGGCCAGGAACTCATTACTGCCGAATGAACTATGACAACACATTCTATAAGGAACTGTTAAAAGCACTATTACTGGCTACGTAATGTCAATGATTTGGAAGATAAGTTCTTAATAGTTCATTCCCTACATTTAGAATTGACCCTTTGTCTTTTTTCATTGTAGCCATTTTAAATCCTTAATAATTATTCCTCTAATTTCTTTCTCTACCTTAGCCTCTGATTCAGGAATATGATGCATTCAGTAGTAAAGTTGATGATGTGAATGCCCAGGGGGTAGCATTGGAGAACCTTACACAAGACTCTGAGCCTTCGTCAACAAAGTCATCTCCATTTCGACGATCGCGTTGGTACTTACAAGCACGCTCAGAAACCCGTAGTGTTGAATCACGAAGCCACACATCACGTAGGAGTTCCATCGGTTCTGAGTTGGATCAGAGCTCCTTCCTGATGGATGAAAGTAAGTTTACTAATTGCTTTCTGGTCTGTTTTTCCTATCACTGATTAACAGTAGTTGTTCTCATACTAAAACACAATTTAACATGTGTGGCAGAGCCAAGATCGTTTTTCCTATAAAGAGTCTCGAGCTGTTTAACTTATGTCCTCTGGCAGTCAGGAGGAGGGTTTCCAGGGTTTGGTATGCTGTTCGTTTTTCTATCGGGGGACTTTCCGGCCTTGATGGATATTCCATTTGAGTTGAGTTCTCGCCATACTAACAGGCTTTACAGGGTTTTTGTTCGTACCATGTTGTTTCAAAAATCACTGTATTTCGAAGCAGCCAAACTCTGGAATTCTCTTCCTTTTGAAATTTTTAAATATTTTTTTAATGAATGGTTAAATGAAATTTAGACTTAGACATTTTATATTCATTGTTGAGATTTTATCATGTGCATAAATTTTATATGTGTACACTTTTTATTTTATTTTTTTAAATTTATTGTATTGAACCAGGGTTTACAGGAAACTACTTCAGTATTGGACTTTGTCAATGTTTACCTCTAGACACGTCCTGGTCAATCAACAATTATTGTGTCAAAATTGTAATTAATAAATAAAAAAGGCAAAGTTGCAAAGCCAGTTTTTCCCAATAGGCAGAAATAAAAAAAAATTTCACATTTTATTTCAAAAACATACAGTTTAAACATTCAACTTTCATACTATATTGATAATTTTCAGATGTATGATCAAAAAATGTTTTAAAAAATGCAATTTGTTAAAAATGACCCTGCTTAGTCAATATACTGATAAGCAATTTTGTAATGCAGTTTTCTCAAAATGTTCAAATTTTGATTGTTCGTAAATAATTACCTCAATTTAATTTTGCCTCCTTTGGCTTGCCTCTGCCACATATGATGACAAATAATGATGATGACAAATATATTCTTACAAAACTTTTTTAAATGTCATCATATTAAATAAAAACATTAAAATCTTTCAAATTAAATAATTTTATGATTTTTATAAAAGTTATTAAAAAGACATGATATTAAATAAAAACCTTAACATTTCAAATTCAATGATTTTATCATTATTATTGATTATGTCAATATTTGATTACGTTCATGAAAATAATTATTTCATGGTCTGCACAATGAAGAGTTACCCTGTCATTGATGTTCATGTGCTCAATTGTATAGTAGTGGGCCTAACACAGTTGTGAATATACTGGAAAGTTAATTTTGCTATATTTTAAAGGGGAAATCCAGGATTAAAATGTCCATGGATACTGTAGAACAGAACAGAACAATTAGTTCAAATGACCTATTTGACAAAATTTTACAACATTTGGACAATGAGATGATGAAGGAAAGCACTTTCCAAAGTAGGCATGAAATCAAAAAGTTGGTCTACTACTCGTATTACACAATGCTAAAGAGTAGGCAAATTACAGATTTGGAAAGGGTTGTGTTTGGAAACCGTATCAAAATTCACATTAAAAATTACCGTTTCAAATGTGAATTTGACTGATCTTTCCATTTATATACGTTATATTTCAAATGCGAGTTTAGTTTCCAAGCAGAACCTCTCAAAATCTCTAATTTTTCTATTCTATAAAACTGTAATTTGAGTAGTAGACCCACTTTTGGTTTGGGACTCACTTTGCCGCATGTTTTTCTGCATTTTATCATTGTCCAAATGTTGTGAAATTTTATCTTTTAGTTCACAACTAATTGTTCTATAGATTTATCCCTAGAAATTTTTATTCTGGTGTTGCCCTTTAAACAACTGAGTTCGAACTCTTTCACATTGTCTCACATTGTCTTCTCGGTATATCTCCAGATTTTAAGAGCAGTGTCCATTCTGCTGTTCAACTCAAAAGGTCTGAACATTGCAGTTTTTTTTAGAGTTCATAGTGATAAAACTCTAGAGGTGGCTCTACAGTGTGTACAAACTCCGTAGATTTTGGCTGACTATGTGAAAAGTGTATAATACTGTGACAGACCTGATAATTTTCTGATGTTTTTTTACCTGGTTGTTCTTCAATGGCATCTTCTCATTAGTTTTGGTTAAGTAAAAACATGAACTTCTTACATTTGATGACTGAACCATTTCTAAAAACATTCCTTCTGTCATGCCATTTCAGATCTCAGCCAAGTCCAGAGGCAGCTTCTGGATATCAATGATCGGTATCAGATGCTGGGAGACAAGTTGGCAGAACGTAAATTTGATCAAGAGAGCGCGCTTGAGAAGGGTCAGCGTTACCGAGATGAGATGTCCAGTCTAGTGGAATGGATTGAAAACAAAGAAAAGGATCTTGAAGACAGAGTTACCCCAGGGGTGAAGGTTGAACAGGCGCAAGCCATGTTACAAGACCAAAAGGTAAATAACTCCTCCTCTCGGGTCTGGGATAGTGTCCGCTTACAGGTGTCCGCTTTCAGCCGATAGAGGGCCAAAGTTGTAAAATTATGTATATGCCTTTATGTCTTACATTTCACCACCTTCTCAACACAAATGGCCTCTCAAATGTCTAGACACCGTATTCTATATTTTATTAAATATTGTTTATCATTTTTAAGGTTGGTTCTGTTATATGATTCTCGGCCATTACAGTATAAGGACAATTTTTTACAGAAATTTGTATTCGTTGTATAGAAAATTCACAACATTTTCTGGGATGTCCGCTTATGGGAGGTAACGAAATTTTAAGACAAAAAGTGTCTGTGTTCACTTACAGGAGGTGTCCGCTTAAGAATGGTACCAAATACATTGATTAGATAGGAAGAACAGATGGGTCTTTGAATTAGTGTCCGTTATGGGAGGTGTCCGCTTATGAGAGGTGTCCGCACAGGGAGGTTTAGCTGTATCTTTAGAGAGAAATAGCAAGTGGCTTGATATGTCTTTGGGAAAGAACCTGGTGATCAGGCAGTTTTGAACCTAGGAACTCTGTATTAGAATGTTGGCTAAACCACTAAGATACAAAACCCATATATTTAATCACCAACATTGTCTTTCTAACAGGACACCAATAATGATATTGAAGAGCACAAGCCAATGATTGCAACCCTCCAGGGCCTGGCCGATGAAGTCACTGTTAATAAGACACACCAACCAGGAGCAGAGGCTGTCATAGCACAGATGGCTGCGTTTGGTAAGTTTAAGAACTACCTGATTTATTTTTTAGAATTATTCACTAATGCCTGTCCATCAATCGATCGATCAATCAATATTCTTTGGCAAATGTTGCCAAAGTACAAGCAATTTTTGATGGAGCAAATAATAAAGCCCAAACTGATTAGCAGCTAAAATTGAAAGCCATTGAAGACAAAATACAGTAGATAAATTTCATAGATATACTGCAGTGTTTTTCCCCAATGTGTGTACGATTGTATAAATGTAAGGATGACAGAATCATTCTTGAAACATCTCTCGGACAACATGGAAGTCATTTCTTGGATATTTTTTCAATATGGTAAATGTAGGATTTTTGTGACTTGATAAATTATATAATTCTTTTTAAAATTCTCAGTAATAAATAGCAATCATAATACACAGATGGAAGTTTAATCAGTGCGACCACTGACTAGATCTGAACTTCCTCTGGAACTTTGGGGTGTAAAATCATTCTTCCATTATTTATTACTCTAGCACTGGTAGGCCACATCAGATGGATTTTACGTTCTAATTTTTTTTTTTGGTAGATTTTGCAGAAAAAAATATTTGGAAGAGCAAATTAAGATAACCAATTTTAAATAATTACAATGTTCATTCGAACAAAGATTAATGTAAAAAAAAATAGCCAGTGGTGGGACTTGAACCCATGACCATAGTTTTTGTGGTCATTTTAAATGATGTCTTAACCGACCGAGCCACTGATGCACTTGTTAAAACATGTTTATTGTTTTGTGGGTCTAGGGGCCACCCTGGGGTATAACTTTAAAAAATGGTGAAAGTCTGTTGAAAATGGGATGTAATTCATATGTATAAAATTTCATGCACATCCATTCAAAACTGGCAACACTGTTAAAGTTGTGGACGCAACAACCTGAACAACAACAGGAACATGAGTGTGGTTCTACGGTCCGCTTCACGTGGACCTAACAATACAGTACTATGATCATTCAACACTGATTACAGTAATGAAATTTTATTCTGTTCCATGTTACAATAAATTTATAAATTCAGCACTTTCTTGCATTGCTTTAAATAATTTTATATTGTCAAGACAATAATTTTATATATTACAAAGATGCGATGCTGAGCAATTGAATAAAAGTAATTAAAATTCTTAATCATCAATAATAGTTATTTGTTTTTGTGTTTTCTATTTTGTGCATGTCACCCACAAGCTGTTGCTTTACAAGATTTTTTGCCTCTTTGTTATTTAACTTATTGTAATCTTACATTACACCTTATAATATATATTATGGAAGATGAAAATGTTTATTTGAATGGAATTGAATAAATTACTGGAACAATTTAAGAAGTAGTGAAGTTAATGTCAGTTAAACTAATCTGGAAGAACACTGGAAAAATCACCTGCCGATGTATCAGCCCCATGTTCAAAACTATTAGAGAAGCAAAAAAGCATTTTTACTTTAGCTTCAAGATCAAGGTAAATTAAGGTAAATTAATTCTCAGAAGATAGCCACAAGCAGGCACATCCAAGTACAATGGAAGGAATCTATTAGTGTATATCATCATTCATAGTCTACCAACATCACTGCTGGTTTAATTAATAAATTATTTATTTGGAACTTCACTTTTGTGTTGGTGGCACCTTTTTCCGTGGAAAGTGTATTTTTTTGTTTGGCGCCCTCTGTGAAATTACTTTGGAAAATTTATTTTTAATTCATTGATTTTCTTCCAGTTATGTTGACTCATTTGTATCAATCATATTGGACTTAATGTTAATCAATATTGACCCTGTTGTGAACCATTCTACACACTTATGTTGTAATTTATGTATTATGTCTTCTAGTTTTATTTTTAAATATTTGCAAACTTTTTAACATACTCCCAAAATTTATCTCACAAAAATATAAGTATAATTGCTGGGAGAGCAGCACAATAATCACGATATTGGATTCAGTCAGTTTACTAGAACAAGTAGATCAAGGTATTCCGATTGGCCGTTCAACTCTTTTTGGTTCCCGTCGTCTATCCTCTTTTGTTATGAAAACCTGTTTGATAACCTGTTTGAAGACGGGACAGTTTTTTCCAACGTAAAACATCCATTATTCTTATGTTTTTCGTTTTTCAGTATTTTTTATGAAATACTGCATTATGCAGTTTTGCATCGTCGTTCACACAGATGCCTGACCCTTATATACACACCTAGGCCTAGGCTAGGTCATACTACTTACTACACTATAGATTCAGCAGGTTGCATGAAAGGAGTGAGTGCTTTAGTTGCACGTTTAATTCATGCGAACAGTGTGCCAAATATATATGCTCAATTCTGTTTAGCCTCAAAAGCTGATAACTTTAATATTAATATTATTGAATGCTATATTCTGCTGACCCATTTTAAAAAAGAGAACATGTAAGATATATATTTTTTTTAATGCATCACTAAGAAAGTATAATACATACTCCAAGCAATGAGATACACCATCATGACAGGATTCAGTATGTCATCGTAGTAGACCTTTCGGATTATGCATTACTAACGTGTCTAGATTTACATACTGTGGAATCTCACAGAATTATACTATTTAGAAATAACTAGTAATAATTATAATAAACAAAATTTAAACCATCCATTTTGTCATGATTTTCATAGAGAGATTGCATTTACATTGCTTTTATGATTGAAAAGTGTCCGGTTTAACATGTTTATGGTTTTCTGTGTGGCTCGAAGTTGACTATTAATATATAAATATACAAATATGTAAATAAAGATAAACCTGTGACAAAATGAATTAATATTTAACGAGAGGTTACCTGTTGCTGAAAAATGTCTGGTCTAACATGACGTTTGTTTTTCTGGGTGGCTTAGTTTGGGGAAAGTTCACTATATAAATATATAATGTATACAAATATGTAAATACAGGTAAACCTGTGACAAAATGAATTTGTATTTAACGAGAGGTTACCTGTTCAATCGTAATTGTCATATTAATTTGAATTGATTTCTTCTTTGATTACCAATGCATTACAAATAATGACTGCACGGTAGCACACCTCACATTAAACCTGTTGATTTCCCATCAGTCATAACACTGCATAAATGAATACAGTATACAATATTAGATTAGTCCATTATATTATAGGGGTGTAAAAATAATTGCAATAGTATTTTCTCATTTACAGTAAACCCGGAGTAAAGAAATAGTATAGTGCTATAGAAATACAATATTAGATTAGTCCATTTTGTGTAGGGGTCAGTAAATATTTGACAGTTGTAATGCTTTTTTAATGTTTACTATTGCATTATAATGTACATGTAAATGTACAACCATACAATATCTTATTAGTTAATTAGATATATAAAATTGTCATTTATATTTTATGATATGGAATACAATTTTTATAGTTTTTATTTTTATTGTATTTTGCTCATTGTGCAAAAAGTCAGTTACATTTATTTTTAAAAGTTTTAATTGGTGACAGATATCAGTTGTTAAAAATTACATTTAGGTAATGAAAACAAAATATTGTTTTATTTGATTTTAAAAAATGTTTTATTTTTCGGTCTTATGAGATTCAAAGGATCACCCACAAAAGTCTGAAGTAGACTTATTTTCAGTAAGGTCCCGCTGGTGATGATTGGACAGAACACTGGAGACAAATCTCCAACACATTACAAAAGAATGTATTGCATTCTTTAACATGTACACGTTGTACACAGGACCAACATTTTAATATCTCTTTCAAAAGACGGAATTACGTAGTTTGCATTTTACTAATCTAAATTATAATTTGTTACTTTTATTATCAGTCTTAAAATTTGATGTATATGTTTTGTACATCTCAGAATTTCCTCCAGGTCTCCATGATTTTCTTGGAGTCTCCAGGAATTTTGAATCATCTCCTGGGTTCCCAGTAGCCTATTATTAATTTTCTCCCAGATTTTTTTTAAAACTTTTAACTTCATAAGACTGTGAGGTAGTTAATTCAAAATTATCCTATATTTCTTTGAAAATGTAGGGTAAAATTAAATAAAAATAAATCAAACTCTCTATGGAAATGTACATGATGTTACATAAGGATGATGGATTGTCAATTTATTCATAGTAATGTCTGCGTAGAATTTTATTCATTTTTCATGTAATTATAAATCTCATCTTCCTATTTATTAGTGGATTGACTGCTTGAAATTAAAAACAGATAAATTAAACGTTGCTGTGGTTGACAGTTATTAGGAACAAACAATGAGGCACTTGCAACTTACCAGCCTGCTGTCTTTACATTACTTTGAATAACATGATAGATTGAATGGATACATTAAAACCAGATACATCAACATCATCGGTGATATTTCATATTTAGAATATATGTGAGGTGTCGTGACAAAATGAGTCGTGTTGTACGCCAGGTGATTTTGAGATATTCACAAAAATAGGCAAAAAGTCATAATTTTATAAAAATAAGATTTTAGTTGTTTTGTTAAGTTTAGTAATTAAATTTTATGATTACACTCTTCCTGTTTATTTTTATTTACAATAAACATGTTTTTAAATTAGATTTTGTAAAGGCTTTTCAAAATCAATGGAAAAAAAGTGTGTTTTCATACACCTATTTTTTTAAATGATTTTTCTCAGGTTATACTGAAGCTATGAACTTCATTTAAAAACCAAATTTAAAGCTTATAATCTCTTCTATCCAAATACAACAATAGCTCAATTTTTTTCTGTACAACACGACTCATTTTGTGGTGACACCTCACATATTTGTCATAGCAACAAATTAGTCAACTTATACTTGTCACATTTCTTTGTATTACTTTCAATAAGATGCAAGATTGAAGGTGTTAATTCTTAATTGTGATTTATTCTGTTGTTTGGGAAATAATCTGCTTACATAATTATGGCACAAACTTCCTGCGATTCTATACACTGTTTATTACCTCCGCTGTAGGTGAAACCTACGGAAGGAGGTTATGTATTCTATTCCGTTTTTTTTGGTTTATTTGTTGGTCTGTGTGTTTGTGTTCAATATATTGTATCTCAGGAACCAATAATTGAATTTTCATCAAACTTCCAGGAGTTGTTCATAATAAGACATGAAAATGGATTGATTAATTTGTATTTATGTATGTATATGTGTGTGTGCTTATGGCTGTGAAAAACATGCAAGCCAGTTTTCATCAAAAATTTATCTTGGTCACAATGATCTAGGATTCAAGATCTTGCGTTAATTAAATTTCGAAGTGGCCAGAGTCAAAGGTCTGGCCACTACATTTTCATACCTGCCATCTCTACCGATTTTGGTGGTAGGCTACCGCTTTTTCGACCTTCCTACCGCCTACCGCTTTTGCATGGAAATTCTACCGCTTTTTGAAATTTAATACCAAAATAGAAATGTACACAATGAAAATTGTTAAATATAAATGAAAATGTTCATTTGGTTTGGAGATATGATAACGATAAGTTTAAATTTCTAACAATCCAATAAATTGAACTGACCTGACTGAGAGAAAACTGTTGAAGGCACCAGAAAACACGGAAATATGTAGTGAATTGGCGAATCAGGTAAGAAGTTCCCCCAAAAACGGAATGCGGGGCGAGATAGATGACCCTTTTTTTGCTCATCAAAGTAAAATGCGGTAAGACGTGGGCGCTGGTGCACTTGTTTTGTGCTGACGAGACGGTTTACCGCTTTCAAGAGTACAAATATTGGCAGGTATGCATTTCATATCGAGTTGTTATAGTCCGAACCACTGAAGAATTTAACAAAATTTTAATTCATGTCAATGACAGGTCATGACTGAAAGCTATTCCATTCCACCGTAAAAGTGAACCGCAAAACCCGTGTTTTTTGAATGCCAACACCATAACGAATTTGTGTTTAAACACAGTTTGGAAAAAAGCGTCTTTTTAATAACCATTTAAAAACACTGTTATTTTTCTAACTAGAAACACATCCTTAGAGATAGTTTCTTTCAGTTCCCTGATTAAATTCCATTAAAAATCTGAGACAACTATTCCATAGTCTCAGCTCATATTTGTTGAAAATAATAATTTCTCAAATTCCACGTTGTTTATTTCCACTGTCTCTGTAAATAAATAACAGATGAATTTCAAATGAACTTTATATTTCTGACTTTAAAGGAGGAAACGGAAATTGCAGTAATTAATAATTAACTACTTGTAATTCATCTAATATCAAATTCATTGGGGTGGGTTTAAACTTTGAACAAGTTAGAATCCATAAAAATTACACTGTAAAATAATATTTATAACTTCAGTACTCAATAGCGTTATAATATTTACTTTCCAGGAAATTTATTTCCAATTTGATTGTAAATTAAATTGTAAATTAGATTGTAAGTTATTAAAAATGTGTTTTTATTGCTAAGAGTTCTCAGTAAAGATAGTGTTCTTCAAAATTTAAGTAATCTCATAATTAAACAACTCACTGCAAACATAAACAGAAACAGTCATGAAGGCTGAAATGAAGAGTTCAACCAAGGCAATTCAACAGAAGAACGCTGTTCTTTGCCGTGGAACATAGCGCGAGCGTACATCCCTTTGATCCATAACTCTTGTACCGACAAATTTTGCTCCAGACGCTAAAAATTAGACTACCAACACCATACGTTTG
>JAOTQE010127843.1:0-12273 GCA_025631205.1 Nesometra sesokonis
CCCAAAGTGACTGCAAAAGTACTATTTGCTGAGGGGCGCAGCCCGGAAGCAAATAGTACTTTTGAAGTCACTGAGGGACCCATAGTTTTAATACAGAGCCTTTCATCTCAGTGGATATTTGTTTTATATACTGGATTCATACATTCTTGTTTATTGATTGAGTTCTGTGCAGCGCTAAACACTGCGGTCGCAACAGGTTCCAGTGGCGAGTCACATGAGATAGTGCCATCTAGTGTTAAAATTGGGACAAAATCCGTAAACAGTCTTTTACTATTTACGGATCCGTAAATAGTACTTTGGTGGTTGGATTATATTTGATCATGTGACACGTTTTTAACCAATCAGTAAATAAGGATAAACAATCCAGTA
The DNA here is from genome assembly GCA_025631205.1 of Nesometra sesokonis. Taxonomy (NCBI): domain Eukaryota; kingdom Metazoa; phylum Echinodermata; class Crinoidea; order Comatulida; family Antedonidae; genus Nesometra; species Nesometra sesokonis. The sequence continues at coordinate 370 of JAOTQE010127843.1, forward strand.
TATAAAAACAAATACAAACAAAATTTGTGTCTATTTTGTCCAATAACTTCAGTTATAGATGTCCTATTGTTATAATTGACCCCTCATTTTAAAGCTTGTGAAAAGTGTAATATGGTTTCAACAATAACTCAATTTTCAATTTTCTTAAACTTGGTGGTTTCGCCGTGTCGTGCCTATAGTCCCATATATATAGCTCTCTAACACACAAAAAGATTTTGTTTGTATTTTTTGCCATTTTAAAATCTCCTCCTTTCCATAAAAACTGTTGCGAAGTGAAAAGGTTACTCAAATCCACTTCAGTATTTATTGAATTCCTTTCTAGTAAATTATGTACATAAACACAATATAAGAGGAAATACTAAAGCTGGACATGAACGATACAAAATGTAATAAAAGAAAAAAAAGGAAGCTCATAAGAGATTAACAGCTGATATCAGATGTAGTAAAAGTTAAAGTACTGAAAACATAGTAATTAAAAAAGGTGTTTAGCAGTCAATTCTTATATTCTTTCGAATATTGGAAAAGAGAAATGTCATACATCACATGTAATGTGCAGCATTGTGGGTAGAATAGATATCTTGTAATATCCTACCAGAATATTGGAATCTCAGTAATTAATTTTTTCGGCTCATGGTGCATCCTTGCCAAATTTTTTTTGAGTCTGATCCAGGCAACCAAGTTCGTCATTATTCTTTCTTTGTCCTTGTTAGTGTGTTATACTGTATTGATATTTTGGATAATTGTAATTTTTTTATGTTGTATTTCGATAATCAAAATTGGATCTGCAATTCAGCATCTTTGGCTGCAATAGGTATAATTTTTGTAGACTGTATTCTATGTGTTTTGAAGTAAAGATACCGAAGATTATGATTATGATTATTATTTTAATATCATGAAAGGTCACTGGATTCCACAAAATTTAGGCTGCTCTAAAATCTTAATTATTAATAAATGATTAATAAGACTGCTAGTCAAAATGTACAGAAACTGGCCCTGGTGGCTATTTATACAATAAAAATTTAACAATTTATGTTTGCCTAATTTTAAACCCTACAGGCCAAAAAGACCATATAACCATGAAATCAAATAAAACGTAACTTAATTAGATGACTTAGTTCCAGGAAATTGTTAGTACTTCTAAAAATTCCTTTTTTGGAAAGCAAGTTTATTGCATATGATTTAGTTTCATGAGATTTTGAGTACTTCTAAAACTCCGTGTATTTTGGTGACCATAATCTTGATAACACCAATAAAGATCACATTCTGCAAAAGAGACAGCTTATTACGATTACTAATTCAAAATGTTTTACCACAATTATATAGAAAGGCATGACAAGAATGAAAAGTAAAAAAGAATGAAAAGTAGTTCAAAAAACCAGAATAAAACCATATTTTAATAAATAATCATCTCAATTAAGTGGAAGCAGTTGGTGCTTTGGTTGCGGTTCAGAATCCCATTAGAGAAGTTGGAAGTTCGAGACTCACTAATGTCAGTTACTTGTGCGTCTGGGAAACAATGCACATTACTGACATCAGTGCATATCTAAAGAGAGGAGGGGTTGCTGATGTGCTTGAGTATCCCTCTTCGGAGGCAAAAAACACTAAAATTAGGATAGAAATTTGAAAATTTGGGCCTCGAGCCCCCCCCCCCCCTTCAATGGAAATGAGCATACCACTTCCTCTTTTAAAGAAGGCCTAAACTGTGACGAAAAACACCTCAATATCATAAATTAGGGTAAATTTAGGGGAAAAAAGCTTTATTTTTTGCTTGTCAGAATCCAACCCAATTTGAGCACTCTCCTTTGCCAAATCCTGGATATGCCCCTGCACATTGCTTTGATGGGTACTGGCAACTTGGTGGGAAGTAACTTGCAATGGACTAGAGTCCAATCCAGGGGAAGTATCATACTCTGGTCCATTTCACGCTTTGGGCTTGAAAAATGATTTACTTACATACTACTAAGTGCATTCAAAGCTCCTCTTCAGAGCTATCTGTAGTAAATGGTTGCCAGGTTGTCTGGATTTACGAACCTTAAATGGATTATATAATATATAGTCATTGATTGAATAACGAGATGGAAAGTAATGCATTAAGTATGTTTTAATCATGATCAGAATTGGATGCTGGAGCCCTTGAGTAGTAGTACTGAAATCAATAGTTTAGAAGATCGTAGAGTATTCTTAGCTACAGGCATGAAATTTGTATTATGTGACTTAACCATGCTCTTTTATGAACCAGGTTGAAGTATAACTGTTGATTTATCTGTGATGTCAAAGGACCATTACTTCCAAAGTCCCTAAAAATAAAACATTCTAAATTTGAATAGATTGTATTCAAATTTATAAATATAATCAAGTTGTATGAAAAATAAAAATTGAGTAATCATTAAAACCATATTAAAATTTTCATAAGCTTTAAGATGAGGGGATCAATTATCAAATTCAGACATCTATAACTGAAGTTATTGGACAAAATATACAACAATTTCCTTTGTATTTGTTTATATTTTCTTTTGTTTATTTGCTTATTTTTCAATAACTTTCTGTGCGACAACTTGGTGGTTTTCATTTTATTTCATTTCATTTCAACTTTATTTCAGACTCATGGTCCATATCAATAATACATACAACATGAAAACAAAAATGTGAGAAAAACAAAGTACTAATAATACTAATAAACTGTACATGAAAACCTTTATTACATATCTACATAAAGTAGATTAATCCATTTCTTATATACAATATTGATTTTTCAAGGATTGTGTTTACAATTGCAATTACCAAAATGTTATCAGGCATAAAGTCTACTCATATACCCATACATTGATTTCCTCAGAAATTTATAAACTGACGGAAGACCTGATGAAACGAACATCTCTCCAGCACTGCATTATCTTGGTTTCCCCAGCAACACTCTTAGAGAATTGTTATAACAAACTTTTAACACCCCAGCCTCATTTTAGAAATAATAAACGGTTAAATTCCAAGGTGGATTTTGGAAGGAATGGTCTTTTAACTTAAAATAATATATAAGCATAAAGAACATCTTTATACTTGTTTCATCATTGTCTAGAATCATTTTAAAGCTTTCACTGTTTTAATCAAAATACTGGAGCTGTGTGGGATAATGTGAAGGTTTGAGTAAGCCTTGTATCCCTAGACAAGGCTTTTTTTATTTACCTGTACTGCATGCTTCCACAAAATCAAACTATGAAACATGTATTCACCCTTTCACTGCTAAACACTTCTCTATGAAACGAGGCGATTTTAAAATAAATGGCAAAAAAATATTAAAAGAGGTTATTTTGAAATTCCTTTTGTGTGTTAAGGTGGGATAATATATGGGCATATAGAAATATGGAAAATTTAAAAAATTTCCATATATGGTTATTTGACGTCATGGCAGCCGTTGGATTTTACATTTTTAATTAGTGTGAATAAGGCTAATTTTTCTCCAAGAAATATTGATGGTATCTACTTTTTTGTACTGGATAAGGATGAAGATACATGAAATGATTAAATATATATCGAAAGTTAGAAATATTTCCATCATTTTATAACAAAATAGACAAATCAACGTTTGTTGGTAAAGCTGTGAAAAAGCATTAAATAAAAAAAAATCATTGTTAAAACATAGAGGGTGCCATTACATGACTATTATTTTTTTATTTATTGCAAATATCTCAAAGGCTTTATAGAAACTAAAGAGGGCGCGTGTTAGTGTAGGCAAGTACTTTTAAAGAATAATTTGCCTTTGGCTCTGTAGTATCAGACCTACGCAGTGAAAGGGTTAAGCAATGGCCAAAATTCTAGCACTATGTTGCATGTGGCCTCTAATTCAAGATTGCAATGGTGGGTTTTGTGTTTAAAAAGCAAATAAATAATAAGTTTACTATTAATTTTAGGACAGTTGATGCATCATTTGTATTCGTTAAATAGAGAAATTATTTTCACGAGTTGAAAGATTACCTCGTTGCTTTCAATTCTATATTTTCTCCATTCAACTCATAAACATTATTTGTATCCACCATGGCACATTAATTTTGCGTTGTAGTGCTACATAAACCGATGCCAACTTCACTGATCTGTCCACCACATTCCTTATGGGTTGTGGTACAGTACTATACCGACACTTGTCCATCACGCCACATTCATTATGTTTTGTAGTTCTACTAAGCCGATTGTAACAATGCTCATCTGTCCACTACATTACATTTATGTGTTCTAGTATTCACTTATAACGACTTACGAGCATATATGTAAGTTTACGGACAACCATATGGATTTGAAAAATGTCACCTCTAAATGAATTTCTTTCTCAAATAAATGCTTTGTAAACCCTTTCATAGAAAAAAAACATGTATATATTTCAATAAATATGTTATGTTGAATTGAAGTTTAAGTATCTCAAATTTGAAATTTTTTGTTTGTTTCAGTTTGCACAACTAATCAAGTTAAGGGACCGGCATGGGGCCGACAAGTTTCCACTCATCGATCAAGCCTTTTACCCAAATCACAAGGAAATGGTAGGTGCTGCATACTGTTGTTATTGTCACCTCTTCCCAAATTGTACTCTTAAGTAAGATGCCCCAAACTTTGTTTCATAAAGGAAAGGGTAAGTCCTGGATATTTTTATTAATTTCACCTCTTCTGAAATCATACTCTCGACAATGGTGCCCCAAACTCTGTTACATAATCTCTTGTTTTTAACATCACAACATAGATTACATCACAGCACCCTCTAGCATGTAGTCAAATACCATGTGTCATTCATTGTTTTAGAATATTCATTGTAATATTCAGATTGCTCATCTTGGTAAACATCATTTCACTAACAAGTTTTCAAGGTTTTATATCTTCAGTAGCGCCTTTTGGTAACATCACTACCAACAAATTACAAAAAAGTATCAGAAACCAAAAATTGGTTACCATTACAGAATGCATGGCACAATGAAGGAATATTGGTCGAGCTTTGACTAATTGATAGATTATTGTCTGGTATGCCATAGTTCTGCAAACTGTTGGTCCCAGCTTAAGTTGGGGGCCACAAAACATCATTCTTAGGCTTTCAACTTAACTTTGGCTATGGCCAAAATCAGAACAAAGATCAGTTATCCGTGGACTGCAAAGTCACCTTGGGAATCAACGGTAAACTGTAAAGTAAAAAAAAATATCATTAGGAACGCTATACGTCAAGTGACATAGCGTACTTAAAGAGCAGTGATTAGCTATAGTGTACGTAGACCTATTTATTTTCTTTTTGTGTCAAAACATCAACCCTTAAAAGCTGTTTTCTTTTCAAGGGCTGATATGTACTTGCATTTGTACTGATCTTTTGTCTTGAACTGTGCCATTTGATCTTTCTTCTAGCTGATAAGAATGGAAAGATCCTGACTAAAGTAATATGTGTTACTGATGCCTTTTCTATCCATATGTGGAGATATTTCTGTAGAATTTTCCTTGATTATCCATATTAAACCAAAATTTTCATTTTCTCTAGTTTTCGCCAGACTACATTAGCGTTAATGTTAACCTTAGCATTGCGATAAGCTCCGGCCCATTTTAAAACAAATCAAAATGTGCATGCACTGAACTTACAGGGGTGGATCTAGACATGTATTGTGACCTTCGCAAAACCCTGAAGAAGCTGGGGGTCCGGGGGTCGCTTAGGGCTCCTGTGGTGAGGTACCAGAGTCTGAGGTCGTCTGATCTTCGCAATGGCGAACGGTGCGAAGGTCTGGATCCGCGCCTGACTTATGTAAAGTTTTACCAGCATTCTTCCAAGCACCTTACACCTCGAAATTACAGTAGTTTTTAGCACAGCTCCTTTGGCTTATTAATAAATTATGACATCATCCATGATAAAGGTAAGGTTAACATATTTTGGCCAAATTGCCTAATAACTACGGATGATCTGTAGCACTTTAACAGACATTGGGACATTAAATAAAGCCTAGGGTAAATATTTAACTTCTAAGTTCAGAATTAGCAATCAGAACGTGCAATCCGAAGATTTCATGTATTGAAATTTCACATTTGCATTCAAATGACGACGTTAGATCCACTGTGGAATGTTGATAAATGAACTGAAGCCACTCAAGTAATTAACCATCATCATACGCAAAATTAGTTTTTTCAAGAATATTGGACGTAATTTGGAACTGCATTCATATAAATAGTAATCATTATGATCATTATCAACCTCTGAAAATACCTTTTCTATATTGCCATTATTTTTTATTTAGGTTCATAGAATTATATTAATTTTGCGGTCGTGATATTGTTTCAAATATGCCGATTTAGGTCTAGGCTTAATTAGGCCTTCATCTTAATTTTTTTTTTTACAACATTTGGACAATAAGATATCCTAAGAGTCCCAAATCAAAAGTGGGTCTACTATTCAAATTACAGTGTTAGAGAATAGGAAAATTGGAAATTTTGAAGCGGTTGTGCTTGAAAACCAAAATCACATTACAAATATAACATAATTGAAAATATCAGCTAAATTCTCATTAAAACAGGTAATTTTTAATGTGACCTTTGATACGGTTTTCAAACGCAGTCTTTTCAGAATCTGCATTTGTGTAAGTCGCTTTTTTGACTTAAGACATACTTTGTAAAGAGTTTTCTTTATTTCATTGTCCAAATGTGACATTTTGTCTATTAGGTCACAACTAATTGTTCTATAGGTATATCGATAAAAATTGTAATCCCAGAGTTTTTAATAATTATTATTGTGGCACGATCATGGATCTGATTGTCCATCATTTGTAGCCTCTAGGCCTAGATGAGTGTATAGCTACAAGCCCAGTCTGTTCTATTTTATTTTTCAACTGTACCATAAGCATAGTATTCTCAGCGGCTGTCCGGTCTGGTCTATTTTATACTTTGCATTAATTTACATTTATATAGCGCCTTTACAAAGATCAGTGCACTTTACGTGGACTGATCATTTGGTGAATAAAATTATATATGCCGAGGTCCCAAGTTTGAGAAGTGAAAGCGGCTGGAATTTAATTACAATATCTGCAGACAGATCCTTTAGGCCTCATCAGTGCAGCTAATGATGATCAAGAATAAATTGTGGAACAAAATTTAGAACTCTGGTCAATACCAGTAATGAATGAATATGCAAAAGTGTCAATATACAGGCCTACACAATGGCCAGATATTTTCAAATATTAGGGAGAGGTGTCTTCTTGGTATTTCAAATGTTAAGATAGGTCAGAATACTACTTTAGTTGTTTCAGTAGATGCGCGAATATATATAGTCTTTCTAAATGTGTTATAATTACAGTATGAAGATTGAAGTTTATTTTCAAGGTAAGATGAGTAAACTATAGAGGGTGCTATATTGATTGTTGTTGATATCAGGACATAGGAATCATACAACAGGTTTCATTCATTATTTGATATCACACTATCTATGATATACTTAATCAGATGGCTATGTAGAGCAGGGAACAGTTAAATTACATAGAATACTCTCAAACAGAACATCAAAGGTACAATCCTCGGTACCGCTAATTACAACAGATAAGCAATAGCGGCCTCGACTAATGGTCTAGCCCATGTTAAGTCAAGCTAGGCCTATGCTCCTTTCTTTACGGCTAGGGCCTGCTCTAAACGTATTTATATTGCACTTTCATATATTACTGAATATTAAGCCTAGTATTAATTTTAATAATATTCATTTGAAGTAGCCATGTTATGTAAATATCTCAATATGAATACGAATAAGACGACAATTTGCCGTGTTATTTACTCAAAAAATGGGCGACTGATGAAACATGGGTCCAGTAAACGCCGAATATCTCTGGTAGCCACAAGTGCTTGCTCACAGGACCTTGATCATTTGAAAGAAAATATTGAATTTTTAATATGTCAAAACCTCAATAGCGAGCATTTGTGACTTTGGATAATATATGGTTGTAAAATGTAAGTAATTTAACACAATGCTTTTCAAAAAATGACTTAAATCTGTGTAAATTTAGTAAAATCTCACAGAATTTTAACTGGAAACACATCCAGAATATATGTGACGTAGTCTCCAATAAGTTGTATTTGTTCAATTGCTGTATATTTGCTTAAAAATACAGAAATAGGTCAACATAAAAATGACAGATTTGAAGTCTAAGACCAAAGAACTGATATTGAGGGCTATTGTCGGTAATTAACACAACTCGCTAGTTCAAGAGTTTTTCTGTGTGATAACTGTTCCCTGGTACAGAGCTAAAACAGTAATAAATAATGACAAACTGTTGTAAATTTCCAACAGTTATTATTTGCTTGGGTAACACAACTATTTTATTTTTATGCATGTAAAAACTAATTGTTTTCTACAGCATGTATAAATAATAACTTTTATTTTCAAGCATATATAATCTCTTAAATAGCATTGTCTATTTTAAAGCGTATGTGGCAGAGCCAGGCCAAATGAGGGATAAGTAAAAAAAAAACTTTTTTTAATAATTATTATAAATTATACATTATTATCCTTAACATGCAAACAAAAAATATCTTTCATATGATGCTTCTTTGCAAAGAACAATAAAAGTTTTAACATTTAGAATGTAATATTTGGTGGAAAACTGCATTTAAAAACATTGTGACCAAGCAAGGTCAATTTACAATTTAAATTTCCAAACGAACGTTTTGACATCAAACAAGTAATAAATTGGAAAAGAAACACAACGGTTTTAATCTTCATGTTGTAGTCAACATACTACAAGCCGTCATTTCTCTCCGCGCGTAGGGGAACACTTGGTAGACAACAACTCGCATATTTTTAAACACCTCAAAAGTTCTCCCAATTGTAAAGCAATAACCAATGAGAGTTGTTTCACTGTGTTAGACTCCGCCCGAACTACGGTGGCCCTTAAGATCAAGGAGGCCATGCATATCAAATGGGAGAAACTTTCTCTTAACAAACAGCTTTTTCATGTAAATTTAACCCTGTCGCTTTAAACTACGTATAGTCTTAGTAATAGCCACTTTGCCTAATTTACTTAAATTTATTCAAGTATTTGATCATGATTATGGACCAGTAGGCAACAATGCACAGTATTTAGCCACTGGTATAAATAGAATGTTAACTATCTAATATGTGTTCACTGAGGAAGGTGGTAGGTCCACCGAAATATGTCTGATAGTATGGGGGCCGTAAGGCCACCATTTTTTGTAAATAAATGTAGTAGGTAGACTACAACATGAAGATTAAAACCGTTGTGTTTCTTTTCCAATTTACAATTTAAATTCCATTATTTTTTTTTTATCATATATCTGAAAATTGTTAATGAAATATAAAAGTTTAATGTTTAAAAGGTTTTTGTTTTTCAACCAAAGTAAATAAAATAAAAAAGAAAAATTCTGCCTGTTGTGGAAAACTAGGTTTACGACTTAACCCTCCCTAAGCTGGTTCTGCCATATGATTTCTTACATAGCACCCTCTATTCTTGAGAATATAAATTCTTAAATAGCACCCTCTATTTCTTTTTTTCAAGCCTTATCACGTATGTCTGATGTTTATATGAATTGAAGGAAGCAGCTTGATCCATCAGTTGATAATGTATAGCAAAACATTAAAATTAGTCTGTCATAACATACAATTCATATTTGATTCTTTAATAATTTTCTATGTGCAAATATTAAACTGGAAATTCTAGGAGACTTATAAACTGTTTCTGTTGTGAATACCTTAGGCTTTAAATGAGTCCAATTTAGTAGCAAAATTTGTTTTTATTGATGGGTAAATATTCAAGTTAAAATGACATTTCATTGCATATAAATTTATAGATGTTTTATACTTTTGTTAAGGTTTTTAACAAAAGAAAATTAAAAGACAACACTCAGTGCTAGCTATTTCAGCAAAGTTCACCTAACTTCTAATGCTTCTTGAGAATATACAAGCATATAATATGAATTATACAGACAAGCTTCAAATTCATATTAAATGTTTTATTCAAACACTAAACCACAATGTATAAAATGCTTAATGAAATGAAGTACTTTTTAGGATTTCACACATTCTTGAGTAAGAAATCACTCAAAACATCAATTGAAAGTTGACTCCGAAACGCTACAAACATTTTTTTAATAATATTTTGTTTGTGTCAGTCTCAGTCTATTCAACTTTCATACAATTTTCAGGTATAAAAATCAAGAATTGTTTAAAAAAATGCAATTTAAAGTGACCCTGCTTAGTCACAGTAATGGATAAGAAATTTTTAAATGAAGTTTTCTCAAAACATACATTCTAAATGTTTGAAATTTGATGGTTGATAACTTTGCAAGAAAATATCATATGAAACTTTTTTTTTTCATTTTACAAATACAGTAGTAATGCATAGTTTCATAATTTAGAAATAACTGAATTTTCATTGTCATTTTTCTAACTTATGCCTCCTTTGACTTGGCTCAGCCGCATATGAAATGTTTCAAAATATTTTCCAATAACATATGTTTAGTATCATAAGTGCTTTCTCTCATTTAGTCTTGGATTTTAAAAATGGCATAAATTTAGAAAATGAGAAATAAGTAAGTAAAAAAAAACTGACATTATATTTGACATTCCTTTACCTATGTGGCATTTTGCTTGCAGGTGAAGGTAAAGCATGTTACTATATACGTAGTTCACAACCTTTGCTCCATTTTATAATCATTCTGTAAATGATAGATATTGTGGCAGGGCCTAGAGTATGGACATTCAATTTATTACTTGCAGATCTTAAAGTTCTGTGTTGAAGAAGTTCAAAACACTTTTGCAATTAATTTTCCGGAAAATATGAATTATTTTCAGTAATCGAATAAATAGATGAAGAAAGTTTATATATAACCATAATTGGATTTTTGTTTTATAGTACACATATTTTTATAAAAATACACAGGCTTATAAGAACAATGAGGCTGAAATCTTTTAAATATTAACAACAAAATAAGAACAAACTAAGGCAAAAAAAAGCTCATCACATACTGATTCCCATTGATGGAATTTTGGAAATAAAGTAAAATTGGAATTGGAATTTGCCAGACATAGTTCTCAAACTCATTAACTTATAATGTACCTCCACGCATTGCTTTGCTAGTCTTTGGACTTACCCACTTGGCCATGGGGCAGTCCCAATTAGTAGTAGTGATGTAACGGTAGCTGTCTCCAAGGTAATTTTGAGAATTGAACATTTTTAGTATGTTTCTAAAACTCCATTCGGAGTAAATTGAAGCCATTAATTGACTGAACATGCGAATTTGTTTTTTTTCACATGCTCAGTTTTTTAATATCGTGTGCTTTAATAAAAATGTCCGGTTGTTTCGTGGTAGTTATTTTTCAGACATTTGAATTGTACCAGCGCCCTCGTTTTACTCGATTTTGCTTTGATGAGCAAAAAAAAAAGGTCATTTCGCCCCGCTTTCCATTGTTGGGTGTATTTAAGCTGAAAATGCTCATTTTTAGTGTGAATTCACTGCGTATTTTTGTGTTTTTTGGTGGTTTTCATGCTTTTCATTGTCAATATTTTTATTTTGGTCTTAAATTTCACAAAAGCGGCGGTAGGATTTCCATGCAGAAGCGGTAGGCGGTAGGAAGGTCGAAAAAGCGGTAGCCTACCGCCAAAATCGGTAGGGTTGGCAGGTATGCATTGTTTTTTTAGTACTGGCAACAAAGCAATTTCACATGGTATCCTTCACTACTATATTTCAAGGTAGCCAAAGATAGCTGAAACAAAACAAATGAAAATTGTCACATGAAACTAGTACAGTGTGATATGTCATACCTGCCAACATTTGTAATAATCAAAACAGTAGTATCCAAGTTTGGACACAGATTATGCTGGAATCCGAAAGGTCCACTAATCAACTTCAAGTAAGAAAGTATAATGCATACTCCAAGCAATGAGATACACGCCATCG